>LZPO01117256.1:0-28064 GCA_001675575.1 Neotoma lepida
GAGGAAACAGGAGGTGAGAGGGAATGGCCAGTCATCACTGTCAGGAGTGAGTGGCTTGCAGGTAGGACTAGAGCTCAGAGATGAGAGATCATGAAGAGGAAAAGAGACTATACATGGCCCACTAGAGTTTACGGAATTAACGGGCTTCTCCTTGCAGCCATGGAAGCCTTTGCCAGAGCTGGATGGCATTGTACTGTTTAGACTTCCACCCTCTAGAATTGTGAGCTAAATCATCTTCTCTTTATAAAGTACCTGGGCTTATCTCACATTATAGCAACAGGAAACTGACTAATGCTAAGTGGAGACAGTCTATTTGGAGATGGCTCTAGAGGAACCTAGTGGCCAAAGAGAGAACCACCAGGTATGGGTAAGAGTTGCTTGTAAAGGGGCCCTGGGTGTCACATCCCACTTCCACAAATGCATTCAGTTCTACACAAATGAATGCCCTACTTCCATCACTATTTGAGCAATGCCATGTGGTTTGGGAGGCACTGTCTCTATATCCACCAATCTCACCTCTGGTCTCCATGATTTGGGATTAAGCCTAGAAAACAGCCTGGGGTGATAATAAGCAATAGCATTTGATGTTGGGAATGAGCAGGGACTATAAAAGAAGCAATGGAACCCAGCATTGCCCAGTGTGCACACACACCCATGGCAGATGTGGCTAATCAATACCCAGCCCAGGTAGAGTTGACAGTTTGCAGAAGCTGGAATAGACAGGATGTATTGATGCCTCTGAGGAAGAACTTAGAACACCCGCATAAGTGAGACAGAAGAGATGGGCTGACCCAACATACTTTGTGCCCACAGTTTCATTTATCCAAAAAAAATCTAGCCCTCACAGATGATACAAACAAGACAAAAGGATTGTGCTTTCTATAGAACGAGGTACACCAACTGCTCCATCTCCAGCCAGGCAACTCCTCTGTGGACACAAGGCCATGGCTAGTTCATGACAACAGGGTTGAGTGGTTGAAACAAGTCATGGCTCACTCAAGTCCTAAAAGATTTCATACCCACCTCTTTATAGAAAAATGTGTAGAATTTTATAGGCCATTTAGGAAAAGTCCCAACCTGCAATACCATCCTTAGATCTTCATATGGGAATGACAGGTGTGAGCACAAACATAATTCACTCTCAAATCACACAGTTCCAGACAGAGGCACTCCTACTCCCTTCTCATGCTACCACAATTACAGCAACCCCCCCAAGAAATATAAATGCTAATAGGTGGAATNAGAAGGCATCCCCCCAAAAAAGGCAAACTAGCCATTGTCCTACAAGTCTGAGCCACTGAGCTAACAGACTGTCACATGTACAAGAACAGGGGCATTGCAGACTTCTACAAGTGCCTTCAACTGGTAGAAGATAGGTGTAACAACTTACTTTCTATGTGCATTGGTGTGAGAGTGTCAAGGGTGTCAGGTCCCCTGGAATTGGAATTACAGTTTTTGAGCTGCCGTGTAGATGCTGGGAATTGAACTCTGGTCCTCTGGAAGAGCAGCCCATGCGCTTAACTGCTGAGCCATCTCTCCAGCCCTGACACTTACTTTCTAAAAGTCATTTAAAAGATTGAAAGTCTTCTTTAGGATAAAAGTCTAGCTTGAAGTAATGGGACTGAAATTATCTCCCAACTCAAGCTCCAACCTCAGTTCTTGTACATGCTAACACTGTATGTATTGCCATGTAACCAACCGTCTTGGGGAACTTGCCATGTACCAGGTACCACCAGCCTAAGCTCTTTGCAAGAAGTCCTTGGGCCCATGATGCAGGATCTGTAAAAAATGTAGATCCCAAGAACAGGTGCAGAGTAGGAGTAGTGCCAGGCCCAAGTCTGAAGTTGGCTGTGGTGTGCTGAGGATGCCAGGATGCCTTGTGAAAAGAGGTGCTGTCAATGAGATAAAGGCCATGACCAAACTAAGTGCAAAGGAACATGAGTCTCAGAGGCCCACAGACTTAATGTAGGTGACTAGACATCACTTTCAGTCTCTGCCTTCATTATTTCTGAACACAAGTCTTCTCACTAGCAGGTGTCTTTTCCACNTGTTAATATTTTCTCCAAGAACCTTTTCTTCTGGCTCTGCTGTAGGCTCAACATGTACCATTTATATCCAGTGGCAAATCCCAACTGCATGCTCAGAGACCCTGCCCAGCTGAGGCAGACAGAAGCCCCATGTTGGGATGCCCAGATAGAGAAGTGCATGGTGAGTCTACACAGTGTCCTAAAGCTGTGCCCTGCGCTGGCAATGGAAAGGTGTAAGGAGCACCTGGCTTTTATGCACATTCTACCTTCACAATGGGGAACCCAGTGAGCACAGACATGGCTGGATTAGCAGTTGCCTGCATCCTCCTCCATGATAAACACAAGCTGTGCTGTTCTCTTCTCTATCCTATGATAGGCCTGTATACCAGTCATTCCTATTTACAAGGTACTTGGCTTGGGTCCCTTTTCCAGTACTATCATTCTCAGAAGAGAACAGATCAGATTTCAGAACTGAGTGGCTTGCTCAAGGCAGTAGGACCAGGACCCTGGAACCTATCAGTTCAGGTTCTTCTGTCTAAGGTGCTTGTCCTGGGCCAGGCTACCTCCTCTTATCCTGCCACCACTGGAAGCTCAATTGAGTTGGAACAGTGGCCCTAGCCTTTGCATTACAAGTCCTCTTGCTAGTTACAGGGCTTGGCAAGTAGCAACCCCAACACGGATGCTTGCAAAATGTTCCTTGATGGAGCCCTTACAAAGCTGTATATATCAGGTATCTATGAATGGTGGGGACAGCCAGACACTGCCTCTGTGTTAACCTACATGAGTGTGTACAACTATGAGGATGTACATATACACAGTTTAATATGAAGTTTAATGTGTGTGAGTGTATATATAGATTTGTGTGTGCATGTGTACATATAAACCTTTTGTGAATGAGTGTGTAAATGAACATCATGTTCATGTGTGAATGTATGCATATGCATATGCATACCTGCATGTATTGCAGGTGTGAATGAATAAAGTATGTGTGTGCATGTGTGATCAGTGTGAGCATGTTCATGCATGAATGAGGGAGGGTACATGGGTGCTGCTGGTGGTGTTTTGCTAATACGGTCCATCCTGATGCAAACCACAGTGCTGTCCTAGAACCAGTATTAAGAAAAGGAAGTGAGGCCAGGTGAGGCTGTTGCAGCCTGCTGAGCAGCTAATTAAAGACCTAGTCACCAAAGTGACCTTAGGCTCTTATTCCAGGGACATGGCTTTGGTCCTTGGGGTAAAGGGAAAGCTTATACCACTAGCACCCCCAAAACGGGCAGCCTGCTTGGGAGAAAAGCAGCTTGCTTGAGAGCAGGAATTGGAAAGTGAGAAGGGGAGGGAAGGAGCCTTCAGTTGGAAGCTGAGCAAGACCCAGGCTAGCCAAGTCAAATGCAAGTTTGTACCTGGCTGTAAAGGGGGTTGTAGGAGTGGGGGCACCAGAAAGCTGTACCTGCAGCCCAAATCCTGACCAGCTCAACTCCCTCACAGCCCACCCACCCCATCTTCAGCCACTCAGGCCTACGTGCTAGGAAGCTGCTCACCAGAGCACATAGCCTGTGAGTATAGGTGCCTGCCTGCTTCGATTCATACTCCTCACACTCAGACACCTTGCACTAGCACCCCATACTCACTCTAACACTCAAACCCACACTCTCCTCCAGACTTTTTTCAGATTCGTTCACTCACGCCTACACTTGTTCCTCTCACACTTACGAGGCAAGCTCACACTCTTACAACTCACTAATACACAGTTCTGATACACTGAGATTCACACTCACTGATTTACTCATTCACATTAATAACCTGATACATAATCACATTTAGATCCTCATTCATTGTTAGACACATACTCTCCTACCCACACTCACTGATGCACTCATAGGCAGACTCACATTCTGATATTCTGACACACTTCTTAACTCACACCTCTCAGACATGCACAAAGACCAAGCACACAGGCTAAGACAGTGTATGATTCTATTGCCTCTTTGTCAGAAGTCACATCCATCCAGAGCCAGGAATGTGGCCACTTCAGGCCTGTGCACTACTGGCAACGAATCTACTGTGCAAAGACAGAGTCAACAGACACCGAAGTCATGGGTCTCTCATCCTTTGGGGGCTGCATTCTGGAACTCTCCATGGGGCTCACCCTTTCAGGCTAGCCAGATTGGCCTCTAGTTTGGAGACAGCTGAGTGAATGGGTTTCCTTCTGGGCTGAGAGAATGCAGCCCTCAATAGACAGGCACATAGCATCTCCACGATGATGTCTTACCCAGGAAGTCACAGACAGAAAGGGCTCATGGCTCTGTGTGCTGTTGCTAAAAATATAGCAGCTAAACATAAAGAGGCAACATCACTTCCTCGGGCCAACATGTCTGGATCTTAAGCTGCTTTTCCCATAACACTATATTCTCTTTGTTAAATATTTAAAGCATAGACATGAGACAAATGTTGCTGAGTGTCCATGTGTCCATGAAGACGTGTGTGTGTGTGAAGTGGCANAGCAATATATTAATGTGTGTAACTACAGTGGATTAATATTTATCCAAAGATAAACAGAACAGCTTACAGAAGCACCAACAGTCCATTCCCAATCATACCACATGCCATGACAAGATCATCCCAATCATACAACATACCATGACAAGACCAATGGAACCCCAGTCTAGACAAATGAGTTTCTGCAGGAAAAAAATGTAAAGTGGCCTTCCTGGGCAACTCTAGACTGTAATTTGTGAAGTTCTCCACACCCCACTGACTGGGCTCCACTAGGACAGAGAGCTATGCCCATTAGTTGGTTCATGAATCTGTGCCCCTGTCCAGAATCTGGCATCCCATATAGCCAGCCAACGTTGGTCACACTGGAAGTAAATGAATTCTCTGACAACTTTGATTGCTGGCTAGGCACGTGAATTTCCTATTCTGTTCTATTCAAGAGGCTTGGTTTCCAGGAAATCTTTGAATTCTGAGTATGAGGCACTGCAAGAAAGTCTGCGTGGGGTGTCTCAATGTGACACTCTGCCTCCTTGTGCTGACCCAGCTGGGGCTAGAGGAGGGATTAACTGTCAAGAGTCCTCCTCTCCCTTTTTCCTCTTTTGAGGAGCTGAGATTCTTGGCACTCAGAAGCCAGCTGGCCTCTTACATGGATAATCCAGAGCCCCAAGGCTACTCTATAATGATAGAGCAGATCCTTGGCTTCCCTAGATAGGCAGGAGCCAATATACTTCCAGGGAAAGGGGTTGGCCAGGTGTCAAGCTGAAGACACTTGAGCCATCATCACCAACACAGAGCCAGTGCTCAGCTCTACAGGGACCCAGGAGTCTGTGCTTTGAGAACCCTTGGAATCCTGCACAGTAAAGTGTGGCAACTGCCAGGCTAGAGAGGACTATCAGCCAAAGGAGCAAGGAGTGTGGCAAGAGTTCAATGTCACATTGTCCTTTTGAGACAGCCATGAAAGCCACAGACTCTTTCCCCAGATTTTATCCTGGAGCTCAGACTTTAATTGGTACTTTAAAATATATCAATCATCATTAATTTTTTATTATATCTGTGTGTATACAAGTGCAAGCTCATGCATGTACTCATGTGTGCATGTGTGCACGTGCGTGTGTGTTGTGTGAGTGTGTGTAATACCTGTGTGTGCATGTGTAGATGACAGAGGTCAATGTTCAGTGTCTTCCTCTAGTTCTCCCCCCATTAAACATTTAATTACATTTCATTTATTTATTTGTGGGCAGGAGGTATGTGTGGCCATGCACACCATGGCATATGTGTGGAGGACAGAGGACAACTTGCAGGAGTTGGTTCTCTCCTCTTACCACATGGATTGGGAAACCAAACTCAAGTTGTCACCTCTACCCAATGAGACATTTTACTAGCTCTCCACCTTCCTTTGAGACAGTCTCTTCCTGAACCTGGAGCTCACCATTTTGTTTCAGCTAGACTGGCTAGCCATCAAGCCCTCAGGATCTACTTGTCTCTGCCCCCTCCCCCCCAGTGCTGGAGTTACAAATGTACATGGCTACACAGATGCTGGAGATTCGAATTCAGGACCTCATGGTTATACAACCAATATTTTATCTACTGAGCTTTCTCCCCGGTCTCCATGTAATTATATTTTGATATGTACAATATGAAATTTGACTTGAAAATTTTAGTGTCCCATAGAATTCAGAACCAGCACCTGGTCTAAGAGAGGCAGCTTCCAGAGGATAAGGCTCTGAACCCTGAACTTGGGAGAGTCTTCTTTTGTATAGAAAGTACTGGTAGCTTATGATTCTAGCTGCTCTTTGTGGACAAAAAGTGAAGAGACTGGCACTCTGGAGTCTGTGACCAGAGCTCTGGGAAGAGAGGGTGTTAGAATATGTCCCTCTGCCTTCCTATGTGCTGAGAATCCATGTGTTCTGAGACTTTGCACACAGGTAAGCAACTGGTAATTCCTACTTAGCTCATCTGTTCTGGCTGCTGCACAGTTGAGGTGGTGGAAGTGTCAGTGACAGAGCCCTTCTTCAGGTCTCTGTAGAGGAGTGGTTCTCAACCTTTCTAATGCTGTGACCCTTTAATACAGTTCTTCATGTTGTGGTGACCTCCCAACCATAAAATTACTTCATTGAATCTTCATAACTGTAATTTTGCTATTGTTATGAATTGTAATATAAGTATCAGATCTGGAGGATATCTGAGATGTGACCCCCCCCAAAGGGGCTCAACACACAGGTTGAGAACCATGGCTGTAGATGGTCCCACTACCATGCAAAAGATTGCATTTTACAAGTCTAGAAGGTAAAGGGGGAAATTATTAAGGCAACTCCATGTAGTTAATAGAAGATTTATTTAGGGGTAACTTACAGCCAGTGAAGGGGTTGGTTACAGGGTCCAGGAGAGGTGAGGTGCAGTCCAGCGGTGTTCTCTGGAGAACTCTGCTCAGTCTACCATCCAGCGTCCAGGATCCAGGAACCAAGAGGGCCGGCATGGATGGATCTCTGGTCTTAAAGGCTCCTGTCTCGACCAGCCCCAGGGACAGATCCTAGGTAGGCGTGCCAGTTACCGGAAGCCTCACTAGGGGTTGTGCTTCCAGGTCAAAGCTGGAACTGCTGCTCACTACAAGAAGGCTCTCCGAAGGCTGTGACTCAGGCCTGAGCTTCTCCACACCATTGCTCTCTGCTATGGTCAGAGAGCTGCAAGGTCAGGGGAAAGGGAAGTGCATAGAACAGGAATAGCGTGCTAGACTACTTATCTCCGGTCACAGCATTTGCTGCTTTTCCTGCTAGGGCAACTGAAATGCTACCAGTGCTTTTCTACATGACAGGAGGACTTCCCTGTCATATTCACATTCACTACCCCCACCTGTTCATGTGGTCACACATGGCAGTGTGTGACAGGGGAACTGACTTAGTAACATTGTCTCCACAGGTGGGGACAACGATGAGGCTGTTTCTACTGAGTACTCACTGACACTAAACATGGACAGCCATTGCTTCTGTCCATAGGGATGAGGATACAGAGGCCCAGGTGTGCAGTGACTAGACTTGTAGTGTCAGAACTTGTATTAGAGACTTCCCAGAATAACTCTTCACAGCCCTGAATACAAGGACACCCAGGAGGCCAAGGGAAGTCTCAGACTAAAGAGGGACCTGAACAAAGCATGAGCTGTAAAGATGGTCAAAGTAGCTGGAAGAGAAGGGGAGTGGCAGAGGACAAGGAGGAAACTTGTCTGGAGGCCCTGGCCAGGCAGACATGCAGGATGGTGGGAGATGTGCATAGATCAGGATGGCAGGAAAACCAGAGCTTGTGGCTGGCTGGGAACCCTCTACACAGTCATCCCAAACTGGCTCGCTAGATCTGGCCTGCACTCTGTGTACTCTGAGGGCTCATAAAATAATAAAACTCTCGAAGTCCCTCAGTCGAAAAGCTGGGTAAATGCAAGCATTATGATCTTCCCGCAACAGATGGGAGCTGTTTGGGATCCTTTATTCCTTTTCCTCTCCCTCGCCCCCACCCCCCTCCCCTCCAGCAGCTATGGGGAAGAAGAATGCAGGCTGCAGCATCAGACGATCCATCAGCCTGGAGCGTGGCTGTGGGAGGAGAGTGGCTGCTCCCAGAAAGACCCCCACCCCAGACAGCAGCAAACAGCCCACCGAGGAAGCCGAGGGTCATGGGAAAGGTCCCCTCAGATGGGGAGAGGCACACACTAAACAAACGCAGCCACACGATGCACACATTCAAACGCCACCCCAGGGAATATGTGCACATATGTTCTGTGCGGGTGAGGAAGAGGCTCCCAGCCTCCAGAAAGCAACGCTTTAAAAAATTCCATCAATCAGACTGCGGTCTTGTGAAGTATGAAGACGAAAACCACAGAGGAGACACGTGCTCTGTTCTGTCACCAGCTGCCTGTCTGAGATGGCTTGGTCACTTTGCCTGGAGACACACTGCTGTCCTGTCTGGGCTGAGAGGAACTGGGAGAAACGTGAGGGTAAGAAGCAGTGAACACCCTCGCTCCTGCTCACACACCCTCTGAAGTCCAGTATGGCCTCATGGCTTGCCTTCTTCTCTACAGTCCTGGACCAAGAAAGACACATGAATCCATACCCTGAAACTAGTGCTGTGAGGAACTTGATGTGGGGCTCCATCATGGCTGTACTTCCTTCATATATGTGGAAACCACTGCATACCCAGTTCCCATATCCTATCTGTGCATGAACCAGCACCACCGGCCCACTGCTCTATACACACTAATTCCAGGAATCTGCTTTTTTGTTTTGTTTTGTTTTGTTTTGTTTTGTTTTTGAGACAGGGTTTCTCTGTGTAACAGCCCTGGCTGGCCTGGAACTCATTTTGTTGACCAGGCTGGCCTTGAACTCACAGAGATCACCCTGCTTCTGCCTCCCGAGTGCTGGGATTAAAGGCTTAAACCACCACCTCCCTGGTGAGAATCTGCTTTTGTGTTTGGATAAGGACATCTTGCTGATGAGACACTGGCTTGCAAAGACTGGCCATAATCCCCAGTGCCCAAGACACAGGAACATAGAAGAGGTGTTCAAACTTCTCAGTCCCTTGCAGTAGATCTCGGATGACATTCCCCAGTCCCAACCATCCCACCCTAGTAAACTGATTGTTACCTATGTCAGCATCACTGGATGCCTGTGGGCAGGTGGACACAGTGCAACACAGCACACACAGGTGTATAGCTGTACCATCAGCTAGGTCTACAGGAAAGTTGCATGGCTGCCAGCCTATGTCTTCAGCACTATTAAATGGGGTGCATGGTCTATTGGCAGACACAACCCGGTGTCTGCTGTGATGTGCCTGTGTGTATTTTGAGAGTGAACTCCATGGGGCCACAGAGAGAAGCACAATCAGGGTGCAAGGGAAGGTGAGCCCAGGAGTACATCCTGGAAGTGATGGATGAGCAAGCCAAGCTGAGCTACCTCAATAACACTGCCATACTCAGGTCACCAACAGCCACTGAAAGTCCAAACCCAGTCCTTGGCCAGCGTCTTACACCACAACTTCTAGCATTTCCCAACCACTGCTGTAGGTTTCATTAGCCCACACCCCACCTGGATGCAGGGCTATGGCTGAGGGGATTTCCAACCCTGAAGATAAGGTCTGTGAGACACAGGCTGTGCTACACTTGTTCTCACTTACACAGCAAAACCACATGGAAGATGAGATAAGTGTTTGTGACCCCCCACCCCAAAAACTCACTTCACAGTCCAGGCTGGCCCCCTTGGGTATCCCTCCCTCCTGCAGCTTGCCGCCCACTGTCAGCCTCCCACCACAGCCACCCTGTGGTCACTCCTCAGATTTTGTCTCCCTATCTGTAAAGTGCCAACAACCACCTCAGAACCAGGGCCCTGGCCTCTGTTTCCCAAAGCCAGACCACCACCAATCTCTAGCCTAGCTACCCATCCCTTACCCCCTGTAACCACTGGGTATGATGTCTCACATCTGTAATCCCAGTACTTAGGAGGAAGACTCAAGAGGATGCCTGAACGTTCTAGGCCAGCCTGGACTACATAGTGAAACCTTGTCTCATAAAGCTAAAAGAAAGCAAAAAGCAAAACACACACACACATAAAACAAAACAAAACAAAAAAACACTGGGTAGCACTACAGTTAGCAAGGCAGCAGGGACACTCCCTCTCCCAGTGTGCATGGCTCACAGACATACCTGTCATAGAGACTCTGAGGGAAAGAATTCTCACTCTTGAAACTTTGCAGTGCAGCTAGAATCTTGAGAAAGCTTTGAATATAAAATGCTAGGTACATCATCTGGACCAGTAGCTATCTGTAAATAAAAGCTAACATCAAATATCTGTCTTTAAGACACCATCATTTGGACAAAGCACTGCCTACAGAATGGGAAAATGCTTTTACCAACTACACATCCAATAGAGGGCTAGTATCCAAATATATATAAAGAACTAAAAAAACTGGATATCAAAAAAAAAAACCAAATAATCCAATTGAAAAAAACAGGTACAGATATAAATAGAGAATTATCAAAAGACAAAATTCAAATAGCTGAGAAATAAATGTTCAACATATGTAGTCATCAGGGAAAGCAAACTTTCATTGTGATATCATTCCAGGTCTCTTGAGAGACAGTGGCAAAGAGACTCCACTTGATACAGCCCACAGCAAACCCAGTCCAGGCACTACAGAATATCAAGTGTTTCCCATCTTCACTCAGTACTTTGAGAAGAACCCAGCTCAGTGAATGCTGTTCTTTCCAACANGCACTTCTTCATATTGTTCTCAAGGGCTATGAGGGAAGCTGAGCATTCACACCCAGACTGTATAACTATCTGACCTCCTACCTAGTGCTTCACCTCATGTGTCCAGCCACCCTCTCTCAAATCTATCCGTACTGAGTTCCTACGGCCTCTATCCTAGAGGAGAAACCCCTAGGTCAGGCTTCCCCAGTGTCTGTGGCACTTATAGGTATGTCTTTCTAGGCATTGAAAAGTTAGTTTTATCTCAAACATCAGAGCACCTAGGATATGGAGAAGGAGCAGGCTGCNAAGGAAGATGCTTAGAGCTTTACCTAATATGCTTGACATATTGTGAGTTATCCAAGTGGAAATGTCTAGTCTTCTCACATCTATCTTCTCTAAGAAAGAAGGTGGAGTCAGAAGAGAAGACAGTCAAAGATGGATCTTGAGGGCTACTATCACCAAGATTCATGAAGTAGTGTTGCAAAAGCAATAAAGGAGTCTCAGAGCCGGTAGGTGAGNGGACCTGTTGGCTGTGATAAGCAGGTTGGTTCTGGTTGTCTGGTAAAAGCAGAGCTATAAGCAGCTAAACAGGGAAAGGTAGGAAAAAATAGAATGAGAAAGCCAAGAGATGTGATCACACATCTCTACCTGAGAAGCCTGCAAGGCAGAGAGGGTCATCCTGTGACAGAGAACACAGGCTGGGGGACTTTACACTTGGTTGAAGTTGTGGGAACATATTCAATGTACTTCCTGCTCAGAAAAGCATCCTTTTGTGGCACAGCTCTGTGGATGCTAAGCCTCAGTCAGAAATTATTTAGACCCCCCCTTGAGCTAAAGTGCCGAGTCTTTAGCCTGGTTCCCGTTGCCTCTTACCCTGACTCCAGAGGAAGCAGGAAGACTGCCTCTGGGGGAAGGGGTACATCTAAGAGGAGGTAGGAGGCAGAACTCCCTATACTTGGCTTAGACACTGATTTGTGGGACTCACACACACACAAAAGAGGAAAATCCCATGAGGATCTAAACAGCAGCATCCATAATCTGAGACTTCCAGAGGAAAAAGACTCTGCTTCTGTAGTAAAGATGTGTTTTATAGGGTCAGGACTGCAGAGCATGTCATCAAAATCAGTCTGGTTGTACAGAATCTAATCACACACAACCATGTGGAAAGGCCTGTGTAGATAGACAGGGGAAGAGGCACTGTGAGGAAGGACACCATAAGACATCAAAGACTAGCTGTTGTGACGTTGTGGTAGTGTAAAAAGGAGATCCAACCTCTAGAGATAGGAAAGAAATGAAATGTGTTTATTGAGATTGGTTGTGAAGTGTGTCGACTTCACACTGAGCTGACTATCTGCTTCCTTCTTTCATAGTTCCTCTTAGGTAATGGAAAGAGGTTCTTCTTCCAAGGTCAAACAAATGGCTCTGCATCCCAGGACACCAGGATCAGGGAGCTGAAGGGATGCAGCAAGGACAGAGCAATTCTGAGGATGCTGAGAGTTCTTTGAGCCTTGGTGAGGGAAATCACTGACACGTCCCTCTTTGCTTCTGGGAATGTTTGAAAACTGTTTTATGAAATATTTTAATTGTACAAGATAACAGTTTCATAGGACATTTTCATACACATATCCTTGCACCTTGGTCATATTCTCACCAGCCAATTACCTCCCACCATCTCTCCTGCCCCCTTCTCATTGGTCCACTTCCTCATTTAAAGTAGTCCCCCTCTTCTTCATGTCTCTTATACACAAACAGAAGGATGCACACACACACACACCATTTATATGATATATATATGGATATATATATATATATGAGGAAATATATAAAAATTTACCCCCTTCCCCATTATCCTCCCTTGTTTCNCTCATCTCATCCCTGGGTATGTCTAAACACAGATAAAGTTTAACTTATTATTGAAACTGTAACTGTACACAGTGCTGTTCCCACATTCTCTATTCTCCAAGAAGATGATTCCTCCTGTACTTAGCACATCCTTCTCCCAGATAATGCTCCCACAGTGCCTCTCTAGAGCTATACAGACAGCACCTGCAAGTACCTTCCCATCACAGCCCTTCTGCCAAGCCCTGATATCCATAAAATGAAGTTGGGACTGCAGATCTAGAGGAACATCCAGGCAAATGGAGAAATGAGGACCAGCATCCAAAATCTGAAGGGGAACACTGTGCCCTTGACCTCCAACACTGAGAGAGATAGACAGCCTGGACAGAAAGCCACTATCATCTTTATAACTTAAAGGGGACAGGGTAACATTCTTCCAAAAGTTTGCAAATAAAATAGAGTAAGAAGGAATGTGGAAGAAGAGAAGAGGAGGAATGAACACAAGTCATGAAGGTTGAGAGAGAAAACAGCTCTGCCCAGGCAGCATGAAGGAGCTTAGCTGTGCCTTGTAACAGTGCAGTCAACAGGCAGCCATCAAGCAGCCAGTGAGGAGCAAAGGTAACAGCTGTCGAATGGGAGTCCCAAACAAGCCCAGGACTTTTGGCAAGTGGCTGGCTCCTGCTTGAGAGGTTTGTTACACGTGACAAAGTGACATCCAAGACTTTTAAAGGCAACAGTGTGCTCAGCTTGGCACAGAACTGGGGCAGTCCTGGTCCTGATGCCAACAGAAGTCATTAAACAGCCACCATAGATACAGTCCTGTGGAGGAGGCAGTGCCCAGCTATCAGTGCCCNCAGGGGTAGCCAAGGAAGGGGCTGCGTTGGCAGGAAGCCAGTGTATCAGTTCTAAAAACCCCAGGCCACTATTCCATTTCCCAAGAAAAGCTCCCTAAGAAATATGAGGCAACTCAACTCCATCCATACACCTGCTTTGTGTGAACCTCACTGGCCATTTTATATGTGGCATAGCCACAAGAACAGGCCTCTGTCTCTAAAGAGACAGGAAGAGGTGATACTGCCATTTCTAGGATCTCCTGAGTCCTTAGCAGATGCAATTCCAGAGGGAGAAACAGGGTCAAGACAACATGACCATGGCCTGTCTGCTGCAGAGCACAGTGTCTAGAGGGAACAGCTCAGGGGTACTTGGGATACAGTTATTTTAGATATTCACTGACCAGCCTTGCTCTGTATGATGTGATACCCCCCAGTCTACACAATCCAGTATGGAGGCTATGAGTGGAGGCTGTGACCTACCTGGGTCAGTGACTTTGAGATGTTATTCAATTTTAATTGATACAAATTGAATCAGTCCCACATGGTTCAGTATACCTCATCAGATAATACTACCAGGCTCTGAAGCCATCACTTTACACATTTTCAGGTCATCATGTGTATTTGTGGAACCTAAAGAAGGGAAACGGCACTGTCATGTCAAGATGGCTTGAATGTCAGGAAGTGCTAACAAAAATGGAAGATCATGCATGCTGCAAGCTGTGGACCACATTCAATTGAATTTTCAACTCTCCTGACAACAGGGCATAATACTTCTTGAGATTTTTGTCTGTCTATTGATAGGCCAGAATTCAGAAACTTGGGAATTTCTGAGGCATGCTAGTATTGTCATTGTGTTAAGAGGTCTCTTGATGACCTGAGCTGACTATCTGCTTCCTTCTTTCANAGTTCCTCTTAGGTAATGGGAAGAGGTTCTTCTTCCAAGGTCAAACAAATGGCTCTGCATCCCAGGACACCAGGATCAGGGAGCTGAAGGGATGCAGCAAGTTTATCATTACATTATCATCAAAGTCTTCTGCTTTGAGCTAACGAAGGCTGAATGTTAGTCATATACTGCTCTGTAACAAATTTGTTAGATTTTAATAGTTTGGACAACAAATATTGACCACATCATGCAATTTCTGGAAGCCAAGAATCTTGGAGTAACTTTGCCAGATAGGTTCTGGTCCAAAGAGCTTCATGGGGCTGTAGAATCGAAGGCTTGCCAGGGGCCATGCTGTCAGAAGGCTTTTCCCCAGGGATGAGAGAGCATCATCCAGACATGGAACTTGGCAAGAGAGCCAAGTGTAAGAGAAAAGAGAAGCCATAATGTATCTATAGCCTAACCTGGCAACTCCATAAACCCCTTCTACCATGTTCAGTGGCCACACAGACCAATCCTGACAGGCTCTGATGGAAGGTGAACACTAGGTAGCAGGACCACNGGGGGGTCACCTTGGGGACAAGGCTTTTCTCGTAAATCCATTCTGGTTGCTGAGCTTAACCTTTCTCTATTTCAAACTCAGTCCAAGTTTGGTAACACATCTCATTAGAACACGTGAATTCATGCCCGCAAGGGGAAATCCCTGCCAGTCAGTTCTCTGGCCACTTCCTGAGGCTATGGCTCTCTTGCTCAGCTTTTGCCCAAATTCAGTACCTGCCTGCCTGCTCCACCTGGCAATTCCTCTTTTCAAGGTCTTGCTTATGGGTGTTTGAAAATGGTGACCAAGAGTGGAGAACACTCTGTTCACTGGTTCCCTATCCCACAAGACAGGTGACATAGGCTGTGAGGTGATGTGTGTGACAAGACACCAAGAGAACCAAGCTAGAGAATCCCATGTATGAGGTTTGTTCTTATTGTCTAATTTGCTGCTAGAGGAAGGTCTAATGGAATTATCCAACAAGCCCTAACTGAGACCTCTCACATTCCAAACATTGCATGATGCCAGCAAGAGAGGCTTTCAAAGAGTCATGGTTCCACCCTCAAGTTTTAATGAAGTTGGACTGTATTAAGGTAAAGGAGGTTGTTTCCCTTTTAAGTGACATTCCTACAACATGTGTCTTCTCACAGCCTTCTCATGCTTGGAAACATGAGTCAGCACTTTACTCCTGTTTGGGCCATTCACTCCAGTAGTTCTTCAATAGAGGGCACAAAAAAAAATGGACATTAAAGAGGCCAATGGTAAAAACATTTGTTGTCAGCATTAGCTGAAACCAAAGTCAGAATTTCTCCTTGTTCTCAGCCAGTATCACACAGTCAAAGATTTGAATTTTTCACTGCTCTGCAAATGTCTCCAATGTTCTCTAGAGCCTCAATGAGTTTAGGTTTTGGGTTTACAAATAAGTCTTGGTATAGAGGTGTTTTTATAAATAAGGAATTAACATATAATGAGGTCAACTATTCTTANATATGATTTGGTGCCACTGAGGGAGGGTGGGTATGTGGAATAAGGTAGGTAGCTGATGCCATGCTAAACAAAGAAAACTTGACTTTAGTCTGAAAGTTCTGGGGATCTGCCAGGAGCTTCATATGTGGCCTAGTGATCTAGATTATAAAGGAAGCCCCACAGCACATTGCAAAGCTGGCCTGTGACTGGCCAGCATCATGCTGTCCATAGGCACAGAGCATTCTGAATGGCCATTCAGCCCCTCGGGTTTGTAGATGGAACATGGTATCAAGTAGGAACAGCCAGCTTCCCAAACACTAGGATCCGTGAGAGAATTTCACAGAAATCCACAGAGCTATCTCCATAGCATTGACTTCACAGGTTCACCACAGCCAAGAGAAGAGCCTCCTCAGGGGATCAGGGCCTTTGCCCTCTCCTTCCCTCTTACCCTGTGGTATTTAGCAGTCTCCATGGAATTTACCAGGCAGCCTTGCCTGCCTGTTGGGTGTGGTCTCACTGAAATATATCTTCTCTCTGTGCTCCTTCAGTGAGGCACCCACATGGGGATGCTGCTGCCAACCCCACATGATGGCACAGACAATGTGACAGATGCAGATACAGCAGATGAGACACATCAGAAGGCAGCTCTTCACAAGCCCATAGCAGCAGGGACAGTCTCCCCTCCTCCATAGCAAAGACAGCGTTTGCCATGGAATGTCAAGTGATAGCCCAATACCCCCACATGGGGCACCCCAGAACCAATAGCAGGTTTCCTGGCTGAGAATAACATCCACCAATACCATGTGTCCAAGTCGAAGTGGATATGGTCTCTGTGGAGCATGGCCAAGAGCTCAATGCTAGCCTGCCAGATGCACTGGGGTGGGAGCATTATCATTCTGCCACAGGTTCTGGTGTCCTGGAATTGCAAGAAAATGCACACATTTCTCCTGTTACAAAGCCCTACATTGGTTATGCAGGTGAGTTACTGCAGATGAAACAGAGCAGGGAAGATTGGACCAGTGGAAATGCTCAAAAGAAAAGAGAATATCTACATGGAAATGGTAGATGAGAGAGCTGAATGCTGTGCTCCTGTATTGGCTGGCCCCATGTGACACATGAACACTGACCTCAGAGGATGGCACTTTCTAGCACACCACTAATGGAATGTGGGCTCCTGGTATTAAAATCTAGAGATTAAAAATAGAGCTAGCCAGTACTCTCTGGATACACACCTAAGGGAGATGAAGTCCCTGTGGGAGGGACACCTGCATTCCCATGTATAGTGTGGCACTGCATAAGAGCCAAGATATGCAATCAACCTGAATGCCCTCCAATGGGTGAGCCAATAAAGACAAAGTGATGCATTTATACCATGTAGCATTATTGAGCCATAAAAAGGCAATCATGTCATCTGCAGTAGTATGGATGGAACTGGAGTTCATTATATTAAGTGAAATAGGGCAGGCATGGGAAAATCAGTGCTTCAAGTCTCACTTGTGGAACATGGACAGACAGACAGACAGACAGACAGACACACACACACACACACACAGAGAGAGAGAGAGAGAGAGAGAGAGAGAGAGAGAGAGAGAGAGAGAGAGAGAGACTGAAACAGTGGTTACTGGGGTAATCACAAAGCAGGAGGCTTCTGGTGAACAAGCCCAAAGATCTCATGGACCACACAACCACTGCCGGTCATTATGTATATGGCAGTCTGCTTTACTCCCATCATTTTACTGACCATATGCATCCCATAATTAAATGTCATAAGCCTCAGTTGCACAAGATCAACCCCTTGTTTAAAGAGCAAGAACTGGTGCATTCTTGAGCACAGAGAGCTGTGGAGGAGGCCATGAAGATATATAGCATGCCAGGAAACCATAGAGCTCTTTGCAAGGATGACTTTCACTGGAGGGGAGGCTGGCTGCACCCTCCTACCTGACAAGAAAGCCACCTCAAAAGGAAAAAGGTTGTGCCAGTTCTGGAAATCGCCGGAGCCTCCCTTCCTGTATCCCGTTACCTCATGGCCTCTTATCTCATACCCATTATGAAAGATTCCACAGCTCGTGCCAAACGAAGCACTGGCCAAGGTGCGCACTCCTTCTGATGCAGGGATCCTCCTTGAAAGACCTGAGCACCTCTTGGGGACTTTCCTGCTTGCCTCCGTCCTTTCTGCTGCCTCCACATGTTCCTCAGATCTGTTTTCTGATCACCTCGAGTTCACTGGTATAATGCTCACATGTCACATGTCTACAGATTACCTGAAGATGGACATGTTTTCAGCCATTCTAGACATATCCTTAGTACCTANCACTGTGAAAGTTACATTTTTCTCAGCTTTACAGCTCACATACAGGCTTCTTGGTGTGGTGGGCATTTTGCTCAGTTTTGCTCCTTCTCAAAGATCCTATCTCACCACCTTCCTTCCTACAAAGAAAGACATCCAAAGCACAGACAATGCCATGATGTCAAAGGGTCTATGCAGATCCCACAAATTATGATTCTTCCTTCTGTCTGTCTTGCAGGATGTACAGACAGGGAACCCTTTCTCCTGTTCAACACTCTTCCCTCGGGAAATGAGTCTCAGCCCATACCCAGGATTCCCAGGGTCAGATTTGACCCCTTTGTCTCCAAGGTACAGAACAAGTTACCTCCATCCTNGTTTCTAAGGATGTGTTTCTCACTACGGCAGGTGTATGATGCAGCTATCCCCAGCTGCTCTGACCTAGGGAAAACACTTGACTTGCCAGAAAACACATCTTCATGGCCTTCTCAAAGCCAGGCTTATACAAACAATTTTCCTCCAAGCCTAGGAGAAGCAGGCACAGTCTCCTCAGAGCTAGGACCTCATAGTCAAGGTCCCCCTAAGAGCCAGGGTATATGGGTATAGCCCTCCTTAGAATCAGGGCCATATGGAAGAGTAAAAGTGAAGTCAGAGGATGTCTGTCTATGATTCCCAATGTCTGAGCCACTCCTGCCATCAGCCCCACATCATGGAAGTAGGAGACAAGAAGGAAGGGCAGAAACATTGTGTGTGTGTGTGTGTGTGTGTGTGGAGTGGGGAGGATCCATGCTTAGAATGACTGTGACAGGAAGTAGGTATGATCTACCAGCACAGGACAGCTTTAGCTCCTTACTATACATTTCCCAGATCTAGGGAGGTAGTGGCCCCTAATGACAGGTGCTTCGGTGTCATCCTTAGGCACTTGAGTTTGGTAGGACTAAAGAACAGGGCCCAGAGATCTAGGAAACAGAGTGGTGGGAATTAAACAACGCTGCCTTTGGTTTTCTGTGATGTCATAAAGAGCTCAGCATATATAGCTGCCCATCACCCATCCCACCACACTGATGCTCTCTCCTCTGCACACCCACAGCACCTGGATCCTTTCTGAGAAGCATCACTGCCCCAGGTGTTTTATTATTCTCTTTCCTTTTTTTTTCATTCAAATTATGTTTGTTGAGCTCTCCTACACACTCATTCCTAGCTAGAAACTGGTGAGACAAGCAAAGAGTCACTGGCCCAGTCAGCCAGCACTGGCTCTCTGGCTGGACAGAGGAAATGGGAGACCTCTTGGAGCTCTCTGTTCAGCCACCAAGGACAACACCCACTGTCCCATCTCAGACAGGAGTACCCCTGAGAATCAGTATATTTCCCTGTCACACAGGTCTCAAGGGTTAAAACACATATTCCCTCTTGCCTTCACAGATTCTTCAGCACAGGTTCACCACCAAAGCATGCCTTTTCTGCGCCATGGTGCCTGGACCATTCATTACATTAACGTTGATTCCGTTAGCTGTGCAGCTCTCCAGTGAGTTGTTCATTACCAAAAGAAAAAAAAAGTTTTATAGGCCCTACTGCATGCAGGCATGATGCTAGATACCTTGATAGTATAGTCACAGTGAAACTAGCTGTGGCATTGTAGGGCCCTGCTGCTCACAGTACTCTGCACTTCATCTATGAACTCCATAAATCAGTCTTGGGCTTCCCTCTCATCTCACTGAGCCAATCTTCACTTTAACAGGACACCAGGGAACTAGTCGCCATTCAAGTTTGAGAAAAGCTGCCTGAGGGAGGAGACCACAGATGCACACACATAAACAAATAATTTGCTGTAGATGCCACTGACAGAATTGCAATGAGTATAGCAGATGGCATTTACTAGATGCTAGCTGTGCACTGACCTTTACCTCATGCAGCCGGAAGTTTCATTACTCCCATTTCCAGATAAGGAAAACTGAGGTTTCCGGGTTGGGTGTTGGCTCTAGCTCATGCAGTTGAAGTAAAAAGTGCAGACTGTTGAGTGCACTAGGATTTGTTTGAATCCACTAAGCTGAAGCCTAATGGGGGTGTCAAAGTCAACGCTGCCACAATCTATGGGAAGGTCTGTCAGCCAAAGCCCCACACCCTTGAACACCTGCCACTAGTGTGACTTGGGAACCAACTATCTGCCTATTTCTAAGGCATTTTGCCAATTTGGGTCCTGATAAATAGGGCTTCTCTCTACTCCCCCCATAGCCACCCCAATCACTTGAGCCCCCCCAAGAATGCTGATCAAGCATGTCCACAGGAAAGCTACATGGGGGGCCGAAGAGCCAGAAATATAGAAAAACAAATCAAAGAACATACCCTAAACAGGCAGTTGTCAGTCTCCCCCTGAAATAGGAACTCTGTATTTTAACCTTACTAGTTCCTCTCAAACCTCTGTTGAACAGGGTGAACTATTTTCAGCACAGTTCTTACCATGCAAAAAAATGAATAGTTAGCCAATGAGGTAAAATCCCTGAAGATACAAAACTCCTTGGTAGAGAGAGGGGTGGAAGAGAGAGAAGGGACTAGCAACAAGGCATATCTCTAAAGAGAGCACCTGGGTACTGAGCCCCAGCAGAGCAGGTGTTCCCATGTGATGAGCAGGTGCAGCCAGATGGCCCAGGCCTGGCCAAGCCTCCAGCCAGATGGAGTGCTTGTTCAAGGAAAGGAAAGGGAGTGCTGAGCCCTCAGGGGATCCCTGCTGACCAGCCAGCCCCTCTTGCAGGCTCACATCTGCATGGGCTTTAATGACTTGTGAAAAGAAGGAGCGGCTCAGAGACCTAACTCTTGGCAAGCATATCTATGGGTACCATCAGCTATGTAATTCAGCTGTTCAGCTGCAAGATACTGTTAATCCAAGTGGCTTTGCAGGTACAAGCAAGTTCATTAGTTCACTTTTGCAATTATTGTACCCTGAATCCATGGGATTTTTATCACAAATGCAAATATTTTCCATAAAAGAAGTTTCCATTTATATATTAAACATTTATGTTTACACTCTGTTGATGAGAAATTCTAAACTATACATGTTTGCAATACACCATTCTGTGTATTTTCTACATAGCGGGGATACAGTAGCAGCAACCTCATTTGTGCCATTGGGCACATGATACCATACACCTGTGTCTTCTTTTTGTTTTTTTAAAGATTTACTTATTTTTATTTTGTGTTTGGGTGTTTTACCTTTGTGTATATCTGTGCACCATGTGTGTGCCTGGTGTAAAACTGAAAGTGTTGCATTCCCTGGAACTAGAATTACAGAGGGCTATTAGCTGCTGTGTGGGTGCTGGGAATCAAACCCAGGTCCTCTGGAGAGCAGCCAGTGCTCTTAACCATTGAGCCATCTCTCCAGCCTGTCTTCTATTGCCCTTATTGTTATACAGATTTTGTTTAATCCTGTTCGTATGGCTATGATTGCTTTTGGTGGAAAAAAATCAACCCAAATTAAAAACCAAAGCACAAAAAAAATTTTCTTTTTATACCTTTAGAGTTTTCTTACCACAGCTACAGATAAGCCATCACCCAAGGGAAGCCAGCCTTATGTGAGGAAGGAAGGGACAGGAACTAGGAAGGGAACCTCACTCCCCACCAGCCTGTACCNACAACAAAGTTTCTCTATGAAAACTCTCTCCAAAAAGTAAGATTTCCCCAGGCATTAACTATTTCACTTACACTAACATAGTTTTACTCGACTTCCTATGAACTGTACATGTACCAATGAAATGAGAGACATTTAAAATAGTACCCGTGGCTCTTCCCAGAGAAACAGCATCCTACATATGATCCTTATCCCAGAACACAGTCCAGTACTGTCAGAACATGCAAATTGACACTAACATTAAAGACCATTTCTATAGTCAGGTGTGATAACATGTGTCTTTAGTGCCAGCACTCAGGAGTCAAAGGCAGGCAGATCTCTGAGTTCAAGGCCAGCCTAGTCTACATATCAAGTTCAGGCCAGCCAGGACTAAATAGTGAGACCCTCTCTCAAAACAAAACAAACAAACAAGAAGAGCAATGCTATAGTCTTATAATTTCTAAGCAGGAATTGAACCAGTCACTAAGTAAGGCCAGTTCTCTGTTCAGAAATAAGGTTATACACAGTAAGCCTTTAGGTCATCATATCTGTTTCCACAGTGACTGCTACATGTTAAGGTAGTTAACTGGACTATAAGTCTGATTTCTTTCACATCTAAATTTCCTCAGACTTGGAGAAAGGTCTTCAAAAGTGAGAAGCTAAGTAGTCACTACTGTTAGTTTACAGCTACTGAAATAATCTCCTGGTGAGTATGAATTATATAAAGAGCCCAACTATACATCCCAAGTGACTTGAACGGAAAGTGTGACCCTCTATCCCATAAACAGGCAGTCAATTATAGGTAACCCTAATCCAAAGGCAACCCAACTGGGACCCTCAAGGTCTTTGTTTGCTAGAAGAAACATGAAGAAGCCCAGAAACCACCTAGTTGTAACTTGTGAATAACCTGAGACTGGCTTGTGAGAAGAAGGCTACGAAGAGACCTCAAAGATTCCTGGTACCCTGTGCTCTTTCCCTTCATGAGGAGTGCTCTAGTGTAGACAGAAATACTCTGGAGACAAAAGGCCTTCTTGTGGAACCCAAGCACAATTGTAGTCTAACCAATACTGCCCTTAGGAAATGAGATAACTGGTCTACCCCTGGCTGAACCTAAACATGGACCTTGCGAATAGAAGNGAATACCTGAGTGTTGAATCATTAAAATAACCTCAATGTTAATTCCTTGATTAATTTCCAAATATTTATTGAGATTCTTTGTGTTAGAAAAATTGACAAATTATCCATCAAAGTATGAGACTCAGTCTCTGTTCTCTGTAAGTGTTCTATAAGTTCTTGAGTATAAGAGGGAGCTATAAATATACAAATTCATTGTATACCTTACAGTAACATTCAAGTAACAAATGAGTGGATTAAACTAGTCTGCAGAAACTGTTCAAAAGAGAAAAATCAACTGGAATCTCTGGTCAGCAATAGCTCTAGAAGGACAACAAGGACAGTGAGTACAAGAGGTCTCAGGAAGAAGGAAAATGGGCTGCAAAGATAGCTTAGTCAGTAAAGTATTTCCTTGCAGACATGAGGACTTGAGTTCAATCCCCAGAACCTAGGTAAAATTCTGACATGGTGTCTTAGTTAGAGTTTCTATTACTATGAGGAGACACCATGACCACAACAACTCTTATAAAGGAGCACAATTAATTGAGTGGCTTACAGTTCAGAGTTTCAGTCCATTATGGGACATGCAGGAAGACACAGTGCTGGAGAAGAAGCTCAGAGTCCTACATCTTGTTCCTCAGGTAACAGGAAGTGGTCTTATGCACTGGGTGTGGCTTTAATATATATGAGATCTCAAAGCCCACCCCCACAGTGACACTTCCTCCAACAAGGCCACACCTACTCCAACAAAGCCACACCTCCTAATAGTGCCACTCCCTATGAGCTTATAGGGGCCAATTACATTCAAACTACCACACATGGTGACACACACTTGTAATCTCAGCATGAGAGAGGCAAAGACAACACAGATTCCTGCATGGGTCTTACTGGACAGCCAGCCTAACATAATCACAAAGTCCCAAGCCAATAAAAGATGATGTTTCAAAAACAAGATGGGCAGCACCTGAGGAATGACACCTGAGGCTGGCTACACACACACACACACACACACACACACACGGGGGAGCAGAGAGAGAGGGGGTAAATATGAGAGTAGAGCTCCTTTCCCATGATTGTGGTCTCATCTGTCAAGAGTCCAGATGACAAAGGATTTACTCTTGGGTTTTACTGCAGTGCAATGTACATCTATTAACCATCACTTTCCAGTTAGCCTCAAGAGACTCAATAGTCTACAATGAAAGGAAATAAAGGATTGAACCTGTCCAGGTGTCTTGAGCCCAAAACTGTCACTCCTCCTCAATGCTGTCAGGAAGATAACAGGATACAGAATAAACACCTTGCGCTAAGCCAGATGACCAGACCTTCCCCTGAGGCCACTGACCCTCCTGGTGGTATAAGGCCTCACAGACAGTAACCTGCTATTAATTTTGAAGATCCAGTGAACTTGAGTGATGAACTGATGCCACTCACAGCATACAGAAGTGTGTTTTGTATACCCAGGAAGATACAGGTTCTTTTTACTAGCATGTATCAATAAAAATTAAATTAATTGAAATTAAAAAAATGTCTTATGGGCATCTCAAGTAAAGAGACTGGCTGCTGGGAATGAAGAACCTATTACAGATCCAAGTCTGCAATTCAGGTAGAACCAGGGCCCAGAGCTCCTCATGTCTTCTTGGGGGCTGAACTCACTGGACCTCATTACCATCAGCCTTTCTCTGAAGTATCTGGCATCTTTGTCCTGGGGCAAATCATGTTCCTGACCCCAAGGCTTCACAAGCAGGAACCTCCTTGTCAAGTTCCGGTTTGCATCTTCAGGTCCTTTTTGAGAAGACAGCACCATCAGGAGGACCCTTATGTTTAGAATCTGAGGGTAATACAGGGCTCCCAGCACTTTTAAAACATTTCGTTAATACAATATATACTACAGTTTGGTAAGAATATTATTGTTTGCAATATTACAATCATATTATCATGTGATTGATCTGGAAAACTCTAAAGGATTCACTAAAAACTGCTCCAATTTGGAGAATGCAGGAAAAGAGTACCATGCTTGCCTTAAAGAGAACTAACCCATGACAATAAGAAAGTGCTTGGCCCCTAATCTTGGGATAGTTAAAAGATAAAAAGAACATAGAGAACAAACAGGCAAAGAACAGGCAGGCAGGGCGTGGGCTGAGAGGTATATAGGGCAGGCTAGAGTGCAAGAGTGCTCAGACCAATGGGGACTCAAGGGATAATTTCAGACAGGAACAGCATGGCCTGCCACGTTATCTCAAGATCTTGTGGCTCCTGAGGAGAAATGAGGTGAGTGGGGCAGAAGGGGTGTGTAAAGGCCACCTGNACTACTGTTGCTCACTGAGAACTCTGGCTGAAACTCAGAGGGGACTTCTGAATTAGAAGGAGCTGGAAGGCTTCTGATGTATGGGAGATGGGGACCTGATGTGGTGGACCAGTTATGAAAGAAAGAGAGGCATGAATTCTGGGGAGACTTTATCAATGGGATCCAATAGGCAAATTTAACACTCAGTCTTAGGATAGGCAGAATCAGCATGGGTATCTGGGGTCATTTGGTTGTCTCCCTCTGGCCTAGGGTATGCTCACATGAAATCCCTTTTGTAAGGAGCTACACAATAGTAATTGGAGATTTTTAAATGTCCTCTGCCTTGTACCCACATAGCTTCTCTCACGGTACAAAGCTTATTCTGACAACAGTGGGACCTCAGCAGACCTTGTTACAGCCGCTCTTCTCTGTCAGCTCCTTTGCCTCTGCCCCTCTCCCTCACTGGCTCTTCCCTTCATTCCCTATCCCTCAGCAACTCTCCCTGGCCCACTGTCCTTCAGCGGGACTCTCCCTTGCAGGCTCTTCCAGGAGGCCACTTACTCTCTGGTGTCTGCCTTACCCTCCTGTCTACCTCAGCCATGGCCCAGCACCTGCAGATGCCTAGAGCCTTATGAATGCCTGTGTGTGTCTATCCTCTTTGTTCCAGCAACCTCAGANATGAAATTGTCCACCTCGTCCTTCCTCTGCCTTCCAGTGACCTTTCATGGGGAAAGGACCCACAGATTCCAGCATTTCCTGCTCCTGTTTGGAGCGGCCTGCATGGCAGCGACCCATGGGGCCATTCTGTCAGCCCAGGCGTTTAATTAACTAATTACAACCTGCTGACTTGCATGCCCAGATTGCTGTGCTCAGAGGGCAGCTTCTTCCAAATCATTATTACAAGCCCACATACATCTGATAGGTCTTCCCTGAGGGGATGGGGTGGTAATTGGTGCTTCCAACAGGAGGTTCTTGCAGATCATCAGAGCTGAGACCAAGTGTCACCATCTGCCAGTGTTTGTTTCTGGCCCCACCCCACATCTCACAGTGTGACAAGGCTGCAGCTGTAGTGCAGGGGACTGAAGGACACAGGAGAAGAGCTGCCCTGCCAGACCTGCCTGGAGTATAATTCTCTCCCGCTGTGCTCAACAACCAGGGCTGGGAAAATGAGCTGATGAGAATCAAAATTAACCTCCCAAGGATGACCTGGCCAGAAGAAGGCTGGATTTCTAATTAGGGCATCAGACAAAACCTGTCCAGGTCACGGCTCTCCGTTCCCTGAGAGGCACAAGACTGGGAAACCCCTGGGCCTCACCCAGATGTGGGGCCCAGACATGCAGGTTTGCCATGGTGGTGCCTGCCAGGGAGTGATGGGGACAGGCTCTCCAGTCCTAGAATCTCGACATAGTAAGTCCCCAAGTGATTCATGAGTCAACCTCTCTCATCTGCACTGGGGGACATCAGCATAAACTGAAGGCCCTCCAGGGTACCCAGGAGGACACCTGCCATAGCAAACTGATGCTTTCCATGCTCTGTAGCCTCAAAGTCCAAAAAAGTCTCCTGAGCTACAATTCAGGTGTCAACAGAGCTATGGGAAGAATCAGCACTTTGGCTTTTGTTTTCCAGCTTCCAGAGGTTACCAGCACAACTAAGCCTGCTGGTAACCCTGTTCCTCTATTTCCTGAGCTATTGATGGTTGTCTAGTCTCTGTCATCCCCACTCCCCAACACTAAGGACAGAATCTAGGGCCTGGTAAATGCCAGGCAAGCTCTCTATACTGAGCTACAGGCTAGCCCAAGACCACATCTTCCTGACATGGAATCTCACTTAGTTATTTCTAGACCCTATGGTGAAGATGGGCTTGCCTTGGCAAGTCCTGAAACTAAGGACAGTTGATTGACCATATCAGTCCCATATGCTTGTGTCTCCTTTCCAGGTAAACTAACATACGCAAGATCCGACTAAAATGTGACTGCCTGGTGCACTGTTGTTCTTCCTAATACACACACACACACACACACACACACACACACACACATACACGAGGCCTTTCCTGTGGCTGGCCTAGGGACACAGGCAGTGCCCAGTGATACCGATGCCAAGGATACTGACAGATTTTCTAGCAGTTACAAGGAGGTGAGCATTTCTTAGGCTAACATATTTAGTGATAAGTCAAAACATACATTTTAGCTTTAAAGAGAAAGTTGTTTTTTTTCCTCAATTTGATTCTTGCTAATTTACAAACAGTGAAGGAAAACTTATTTTGGTGCAGTTTTATGAGTCCTAACGCATGTCTGGACTCATGAACAGCTCCAGCATAGCAGGAGAGTCTGAAGCACACCTGTATTACCATCTGAATTACTCGCTGACTCACCAACCCACTGCCATTCTCTTTCTTAATAAACTGTCTCTAGTTCTGACCACGTACCCCTGGTCCAATTCTTGAAGTATCTGAAGACTTGGATAAGCACCCTGGGACATCCCAGTGGGTTCCTTCTGGACTCAAATCTTGTCTGTGGATTTTAGTTTTGGCAAAGTCCAATTCACCAAACTCTCTATGGCTTGTGCTTCTGGTGCTGAAGCCTGATATTTTGCCCACCCCGGGTACTCCCTGGTTCCCTTTATGCCCCCCATGCTGCATTCTGTCTGCAATGTGCAGAATGTCACACACTTTGCTCCCATCCATCCTGCACATTTTCTAAGAAATTAAAAGAAAGCAGCCTCTTTTATTTTCCCTAATGTCACCACTCCCTTTGCTTTTCTGTCAGTTCTACCTGAAGAATTTCCATATTTCATAAAACACAAATCTATTGAAGATAAATTGCCTTTGCTTCTCTTAATCTGAGAACATATTTTGTCTTCCTTAGTAATGGATAGATACTCATGCTGGATACAAAATGTAAGGCTGCTAGTGTGTGCCTACCCCCTTTGTCGGGCGGGGGGACTCCAATCCTGCTGTAGCACTTCCCAGGGAACACT
>LZPO01117256.1:33687-65187 GCA_001675575.1 Neotoma lepida
AAAAAAAGAGGAGCAAACATTTTGGCAAGTTCTCGGGTACCCAGACTAGCTCAGCCAAGCCAGCCCCTTCCTTCTCATATCCTTCCTTTCTCTGCTGTTCATGGTTACCAGGGTCCTTGGTTGATGTGAGGAAGGAAGCCAGGGAAGAAAGGCAAGGCCTATCAGCAAAAGCACTTGGGGATGTCAAAGCTGCCAATCTTTACCAAGATTAGCATCCATGGCTTAAATGGTGGTGCATGGGAAATGAGACTAACACTAATGATACACCTTTTTCTCTTCCCATGTTAAGATCATTAACGAACCAACAATCTCCAAGTAAAATCAATTTCAGAAACTCAGTATTCATTGAATGTACACTATCCACTCACTGTCATTAGCCCACATTTAGACTAAAAAGAGGAAAAAGCCAACAGAGAAGGAAGTGTCATACCTAGGGACCAGGGAGAAAGATTGGGAAGTAATTTGTCCATGAAATGTAGAGACACCAGTGGAAGTACACAGGTGTATGGAAGGATACACTATACAACTGGAGGATCCAATGTCATATCAGGGTGAGAAGGGGAGGGATGGGAGCAGGAAGCAAGGGTGCACCTGTTCAGGCTCCAGAAGAAAGTAATCTCCCCATGCAAAGATGGGCTTGTTTGGCTGTGTGGTACAGGGGGGGCTGAGGCTGAGAATGGGAGAAGTAAAAGGTGCCCTGGTAGCAGCTAACATACCCCCAGATGTCAAAACTGTCTGGAATACAAGAGCATTTGGAAACCGTGGAAGTGAGGTAGATGAAGAATGAGGAGGACGTCTGGCAGTGACAAGTAGGGAATGGAAGTGAGGCTCTTTTCATCGGCCAGAAGAGTCAGCCCTGGGCTGACAGACTATAGCTTCAGCTATCCACAGTGAAGGATATCTCTTTACTCATTCAGTTGTCATCATGTGACTGTTCTCACCCAGGGTATTACAATGACACGGCCACTGTACAGTCTCTTCCAGACCAGCGATGCAGGGACAGAAATGCCTGTCATGACCATCATGCAAGNCACATTCCTATAGAGCAATCACATCTGTCTTCACAGCCCTGTAGAGAAGAGGGTCCCAGCAGTGTGACTTGTCCCCTGTCACCTTACTATTGAGAGGCAGTGATGATATTAGTAGTGTCAAAGTCAGACTGTCCTCTGCTCTAAGGTACTCTGTGTTGTTGTATAAAACAGTGGTTTTTCAGACTGTGCCTTGTCGTGGATGACTATATTTTAAGCACAGGATGATTCTGCACCTTGGTGGACGNGTAAACAATGGCATCTGTCCTACACCGCCCAGAGACTGATGAATAATTTATTCCTAAAAGTAAAAGGGTACCACTCTATAAATTTATAAAAGTAGATTGGGGCCATATGAGTACATGAGCATATTAAAATCCTGTCAGGAAAACCAGGCCCAAGGACTTACTGAACATAACAGACTGAGGAAGGGTGTAATACCTCACTGAGGCCCCATAAAGAGGAGAAAACGGTGACAGCCTGGCAACCTGCCATCTGATTACCAGTGTGCGTCCAGTCACCCACAGGTAGAGAACCCCTAACCGTCCCAAGAGCTTCTGCATGGCTTGGCTCCTACTGTTGGTGTGGCCTATTCATGCTACCATCACCAATCCACCCAATGGTTTGTGAGAACCCAGTCCTGCATTCACCCCTACAGCCTCCACAGTCTTGCATTTCACTTTAACATCTTGACTAAATCTTGAGGCTCAAACTTGTGACCCAGAGTCTCCAGCAATGATCCAGCAGCATTCATTACCCAACCCAACATGAGCCTTCCACCTCCACCTCCAAGAAAGTCCCTCTGAACTCCTTGAACTATGCTGTAGACTTTCTAACCCTTTGTAGCCATTCTGTAACCCACAGATACATATAGATGTAATTACTGTTTGTTATGTAACAACAGATGTTCTGAATGTTAAGAGTTAAGACCAGAAAGAAAGAAGCTGTGCTTGCTTAGACCAACCACCAAGGAATCAGGACTACTTGACAAATTTCAGCTGTAATCAGCCTGGCAGGAACAAAGACATTCTAAGAAGAGAAACGTCTCTAGCGGAACAGAATTCATAGAATGAAATATATTTAGAGGGCATTTAGTAGATTGGCTTACATAATTCAGTCTGAGTAGTTCCAACAATAGCCGTTTACAATGAAGAGGCTAAGAGCCTGGTCTCTGCTCACTCAACAAGGCCTAATACCTCATCAGTTCCCATCTGACACTGAAGGACTGAAGGGTTCCTGGAGAGGCATTGGTCTTCAATCCACACCGAATGACTAAAGAATCTAGACTTTGATATTAGTGAAAGATGGCATCAACAGACCCAATAATTCCAATAACGTAACCAATGAAACCAACCCAGCTTGTGAACATATTGTTATTCAATAATTTCTGACATTTTGAAAAACCCACCAGTGTGTCTTTATTTCTATGCTGGGGCCTTGAAGACTCTGGTCACCCTTGTGTCTGTAGTGATACAGCTCCACAACAGGCTGTTGTCTACATACAAACAGAAACTATTGTAGCCACTAGGTAGGGACAGCAATCAGAGAAGGTAATTCCCAGTCAGCTTCAGTTGTTCTTGGGTGGTTCTGACTTTGAAGGGAAAGAGATTTCAGGTAGCATTTCCATGTCCAGTCTTCTCAGGCCTAGGCTTGTGCCCAGCTGCCATTGTTTTCCACATAAATACCAGAGGCAGGGTGTCCACCCTTCCCTGCCTGAGCCCAAGATTTCATTTATTTGGCCCTTGACAAATCCCATTGTCTGAGGGTGGACGCCAACTCAGCTGGCAGAGCTTTGTGAGAACACCCCTAAAGCCGGTCAAAGGCTCTGAGGCACAAAGCCCACCCTCATGCCCCGCCTACCTCTAATAGTACCACATGCCAGGGACAGCCCTGGACAATGCTGCCTAGTCCAGAGAGTCCCAAACCCTAACTACAGGCCTCGTGCTATTAAGATTAAGACGCTAATCCATGCTTCATCTCCGGTGCTTTGAGGCTACTTTTAAAGGTAATTCAGTGTGCCCATTTGAGGACTCAAGACACAAAACCTCGAGCAGAAGTGACCTTTGATTCCAGTGGAAGCTCTAACTAATGCTTCAACAGGTGAAGCCTTTAAAGTTAGCCTTTTTATTCCGTCCTGACAACACTGATTGATAACACGGAGCTAATCTCCTGCTTTTGTTCCCTGGGGGCAAAGGTTCCTGCAGCCCCTTTAGAATGTGGATCTTTTAACTATGAGGTGTGTAAATCATAAGCAGACTCAGCCTGGGATTAATTCCCCCCAGGGGAAATGTTCCCTGAGGACCCCTAGTTACTGAGGCCCTCCTGGATTGCACACACTCTTCCTGTACCTTGGAAACTAAGATTCCTGTCTGGTCTGAAAGACCAGTATGGAGAATTTAATTATGTGCAGAATTCACATGAGTTGCTCTAAACAGAAGTCACTGGGAAGTCAGAGTATATGCTCCAAGTGTTTAACTGTGTTTTTCAACATGTTCTTTGGCAAACTCCCCCACTGGCCCAGTGGCCTTTAGGTTCCTGCAGATGGCATCACTCTGAAGCAGGTGGGCCAGGGAAAGCTCCTCCACACAACAGGGCCTCAATAACTTCAGGCCCCGCCTGGACCTTATATCCAGGTGTATTTTCTTAAGATAGTCTAGGCCCAGCTCCCTGAAGCTCTACTCAGATGATGTATAAAAAGCATAGTGAAAAAAATAAAAAGAAACAAGGAAATTAATTTTAATAATGTTAGTTAACTAATAAATCTGAGGTGTTTTCATACGAGCATGCACAATATNCTCTGAAACTATGAACCAGTGACAGAGGGAAAAGCAGAGAGAATAGGAGATAGCAAAAAAAAAAAAAACGAGAAAATGACATGCACAAGTCAAAATTCTGATAGTGAGAGAGGTGGCAATGGGAATGATGGAGGGGAGAAAGCACTGCTAAAACCTAAGGTTGACACAACACCAAAGCACAGACCACAAAGGAAAAACCAGGTCATCCTTGTCAAGAGTCACCAAAAATAACCGCCTCTACAAATCAAAAGACAACCTATAACAGATTGCCAGGCAAGGAAGGTATCTTAATGGAACACACATACACCAACCAAATAAATCCAGCCATAACTTCCAAAATACTTCAGAGCTATCAAGCCATTGGGTTCTGTGGAGCAAAGCAGATCCTGCTATAAACTGCGTGGAGCTTACATTTTCAATTCTTTCCCAACATTTCTCACTCAAACTTGAACTTTACAGTTTTAAGATTAAGCCAGGGCATAAAATATTAAGTCTTCTTTATTGAAAAAAAAAGGTGTGTTTATGCTTCAGGGTGTACAGCACATTGATGTTTTCAAGGGTTACATATTCATATTTGACATATTCAGAAAGCTAACCTCTGGGAACAGGATTTAAACTATACCTAAGATNCTTGTTTACTGAAGACAAAGCAACTGTGGCCAAACAAGATTACTCAGGGCTCTTTGTTTTATGCCCCATACTTTTAGGAGTCCTACATAAAAAAAAAATCCAATTTTCTTAAATGGGTATCCACTCTTGATCTTGAAGCTTTGGTTTAGAGACATTAACCATGTAGACCTTGAAGACACAGAATTATTTTTCTAAAACAATAGCAACAAAAGTACTTAATCTGGACATCAAAACCATTCTTCAATCATTTCATCAAATTAGATTATATTAAACAATTTTTTAAATAATGTAGATAAATTTTAAACCTTTTCAAATTAGTAAAAACAAACTGGATTTAAAATTTAAATAGTCGATATTTTAATTCATGTTTGCTTCCATCAGCACAACTATTGATCCTGAGCCGTTCTTAACTATTGCCTCTATGTTAAAACCTGCACACATCACACTCACACACTGTCTGCTGCTCTCCTGCCAGAGCCCTTCCTGCAACACTCCATGGCTCTGTGTGAGACTGTGTCCACCCATGTCAGGAGCTTGAAGACAGGTCCATGTGGGCTTTGAATATGGGCTTCTCTTTGGACCTGGCTCTTGGGGTTGCAGAATGGGCACCCAGAACCATTAGTCTAACACCAAGGTAGCATGAGAAAACAGCACACCCAGAATTCGAGGAGGGTGTGCACTGGAACCAGTGCTCTCTAAAGCCTGCTGTATTTTCATGAGGAAAACAGGGCAGGATGGAAGTTGTGCCATCTTTACATCCTAGAGCTAAGAGCCTAGGACTCAGCGACTGGTAGACTCATGAAGGGACTCCAAGGGCTATTCCACCCTCCTCCTGATGCCACATTAAGTTGCTCCAAGTGGAAAAAATTTGGATACTCTTAGAAATGGCCTGCAGAGGGCATTGGACCCCAGCATTCATATTCCAGCCAGGAGCTTCTTAGCATTAGAGAGACATGCTGCGGTTGCCCAGGTCATACCCCTCATTAGTGGGAACAGCAGGACTTTGGCTAAGGTTGGGGAAAGTGCTGAGGCTTTGAGGTCAGATGGACCTCAAAGGTTCAAATTGTGATCCACTTAGCAGATGGGAGGACCTGAGAAACTGCTGGCTCATTTCCTCTACAATAAAATAAACAACATACAGTAGAGATGACTGGCTGCCCACCACAGACACACACTGCTCCCACCAGCCAGATGGCCTACCAGCCAACGATGGCAGGCCCTCAAGCAGATTACAACTGTAACCCTAGGCAGCTTCAGCTAACGTTTTTTCTAGAACCAGACACACCCACCTGTTGGCACGGCCTCTGGTTATAGCCTGATGGGCAGATGGAGCAGAGCCCACAGGCTCACAGGACTAAAAGCCTTATTATCTGGCTCTTTGCTAACCATGCCCTTGAGAGAGGGCAAAGCTGTATAGGCTGCTGTCAGGAGAAGAACCTTCATTGTGATAACAGCAAAACTTAGAACAATTTTTTGAAGTGAGTAAATGGCTTTGCAGCAGAAATGCTTGCTGCAAGGCTGCAACAGGATGCTGTCAGTGCCCATAGCTATTAAAACATGTGACATGGCCAATCCTGGCCCTGAGCTACTCACTCAATGGAGAGGACAACAGACCTCAAAATAATCCCCTCACAGGGAATGAGNCACTGCCAGGTGACCAGTGGGGCATTTGCTGTTTGGGTAACCAGTGAGGGGAGGCATGGCCCAGTAACCTCACAGAGTGATGCAGGAGTAATGGGCCCACCTCACATGGGGCAGAGCATCAAAAAGGNCTGGGAGAAGACCACACAGTGGTTTTAAGCTGTAAGCATCCTGGGATGAGTTGGTGCAAGATGAGAGGCAGGGAAGCAGGGGGATGTTTCANGTATAGCAATATAATAGCAGCCATCAGAAGGAAGCAAACCCTGGGGACNGCTGCTGGCAGACCCTAACTATTCCTTTAGAAGGTATTGATAGGATTCCAGGAGACTAGATGGAGTGTGGCAGGGTCTAGAACTGCAGTGCTTCGGGAGCTATCTGGGACTGGAGTTCTGCTAACAGCAAGCCCAACCTCAAAGTCCATCTTTAGTTGCAGCCACACAGGTTTCTTGGGGACTAAAGAACCCACTGTCATCAACATAGGATCCGTGCTTGGGGTCAGATAGAGCAATGGTCTCCCATCTACCTGAGTAGCCAGCTCAGAGGCTAGATAGTGAGAAAAGGAACAGAAAGAAGCTGAGTTGCTGGGATGCTAATTTCAAGGACGGGCTCTAGTGGTTCTGGGAGCTCCGCCCAGTCTTTGAGGATGAAAATCTGTTTGGAAGTCAACCAGGGAGAAGCAAAGCAAGCGGGTCAGTGGCTAGCCTGCCATCCACAATCCAGACAGACTTACGTGTGTATCCAGCTGTGGTTTGGGGCTCACTTGGTATGAAGACAATATAATGAGCAAAGAACATGATCTTGTNCAGGACAACAACTATGCCCCATTGTTCCAGCCACCCAGAGCACCCTTGGCTCTGTTTCTCTGGTGTCTGCCACAAAGAACAAGCTGAGCTATGCCTCTCATTCATTCNTCTGTTGGCTGTGCGTATACACCATGCTTCGTGTTGCTATGGGAGAAAAGCACCCTGACCTCCAGACTTCGAGACTTGTCTTTGTCTGCTTTCTCTGGGGCAGGAACAAAAAGCTGGGGAACTCTGGGGAGCAGCAACAGAAGAGCTACCTCCTCACCCTAAGGCACCTACAGAACACCCTGGAGCTACTACACCTTATCTGATGCCCTGGGGACAACTCTCAGCCAAGTCTGAGATAAGAGATGAATACATGGAAAATGATGTGGGAAGCACCGAAGGGTTCAATGGCTGTGTCCGTGGCCTGAGCAGTCANTGGGAAGGGGATAAAGCCCAGAAGTAGTCTGGGAAGGGNAAGTGGTATTAGGGTGCACCATTCAGGATGCACAGCTGCAGATCTCAGACATCATGGAAACACAGGTATCCAGAGGCCATAGAGGCAGGACAGTTTGGGGGGAGGGGTAGGAGATCTAGAATTCAAGTACAGACTAATGGTGTGTAATGACTGAGGCCACTCTTGCAGACAGCAGGTGAAAAGCCAAGCAGGCAGCCTCACACACAGCAGGGGCCCAGAGAGAAACATTAACCAAGTGGCAAGGTTGAGATGCTTGTCTGATTGTTGCTTTGGGGAAAGTTGATCTTACAAACAGGCCCACCTGTTCTCCTTGTAAAACTTTATTTGGGCTGTTGGGGAGCGCGTTATCAGGGCTTGTCTAAACATTCCACTGAAGATCAGGGTGGGGAGGGGAGAGGAGGGGAGGCACAGGTCTCCAGTTCTCACATTTGGAAGTTTGTTTCCTTTTCTTGAGAGGGAGGTTAGCTGTGGTGCATCTATAAGGCCAGGAGAGGGTTTTTTATCTAGATTCACAGTGACTTAGGGTCAGGTCAGGCCACAGCGGTCACATTTGTGGGCATGTGATTTAGTTACTTTTCTCATTGATGTGACAAAATATCAGCCAGAAGCAATAGAAGGAAGTAAGTTTGAGGGTGTAGTCTATCTTGGTAGGATGGTCATGATGGCAGGAGGAGCTGGTCACATTGTATCTTCAGTCAGGAACAGAGAAGGATGAATGCTGGTGCCNAGCTTCTTCTCTTCTTTGTTCAGTTGGGGAGGGACAGCCCATGAAATGGTGTCATGTATATTTTGGGTGGATCTTCTCATCTCAACCCAATATAGAAACTCCCTTATAGGGAAGTCCAGAGATTTTCTTCCTAGGGATTCTAGATCCCATCAGGTTCACAATCTCTATTAGCCATCATAGCACATTATATATCAAGAAAGTTATTTCAATTTGCCACAAATGTGTCCAAACTCCTTTCATATATATATGTGTGTGTATGCATGTATGTATATATGTATGTATTACCACCTCACCTCTGCTTTTGCCAGATTGAGTGGCAAGTGTGACTAAGGGCAGTGTTCTGTTTCCTGGGAACAATGAATGGAAACCATGTTCTTTACAGTCTCAGCTCAAACCAAAGTTCTTTCCTGCTGTGACAGCATCTGATATGCTGGGCCTCTGGTGATCTANTGCAGATTGCCTTGAAGAATCTCAGGGTGAAGGCAAAGCAGATTTTGAACAGGAATTCTGCATCACAGTCTGCAAAGTACACGGTAGTCTGGATCACTGAATAGTGCTCTGCTTATCCAGTGCTTCCCAGTGCCCATAAGGACATCAAGAATCATCCTTGCAGAGGAGACAGTGAGTTACTCACCTTAATCATCAGGCTTCTCCATGGATGTGTCAGAGAAGTACACCTTTCCCACCGCTTTCTATAGCTAACCTTCACAGAGTAGGAAGGCAGTAAAGAACTTATTCACCACTAGTATGAACAGACCCTCCTCTCTGAAAACATTTCTCTATTAAGCTTTTTTTTTTTTGAGACAGGGTCTTACTATGCTACCTTGGCAAGACTTTAAAGGTGTTCAATTCTTTACAAAGCAGCTGTTCTCATCTTCCACCTAGACTTGTTCACTATAACTTCCTGACCATGTGTTGCCCTGCCCACTGACGTCTATACCTGGTCCTCTATTGTTTCTGTTTATTCTGATGAGTGCCTTTATGCATAAGATGAAAACTCACTCAGGGAAAAAAAATCAAACAATGATAATGAGAGTTGGATGTGCTCAGAATTACAAACAGGGAAACCATGGATGGCTGAGAAGCAGGCTCAGTCCCAATGATGCTGTACTAATGAATTTTAAGTACTAGTGGTGATTTTGTTGTTCTTATTGCTTGTTTGTTTTCAAGACACGGTTTCCCTGTGCAGCCTTGGCTGACCTAGAATTCACTCTATAGACCAGGCTGGCCTTCAACTCAAAGATCNCCTGCCTCAGCCTCCTGAGTGCTGGGATTAAAGGCGTGTGCCACCGCTGCCCAGCTAGTAAAGGCCGTTTTTAAAAGATGAGAATGTCGAAGCTTTACAAAGTCATGGATTGGTACTAACAAAATTATTCTTACACCACAGTCTGAGAGTATGGATGCTGAGCTCTGCACCCTTTCATTCTTGTGAAGTCTGTCCCAACTACTGGAACCAGCAGGGGAAGCAGTCCTGTCCACTTGTTTCACGAATGTTGATTAGGAACAGCAGTGTGCCATCAATTTGATAATCTTCAACCTGACAGTCTTTCCCTCCCCAGCCTTCTGGGAGATTCACTTATTTCTGGTTTATCGAAGGGGAAACAAGTCAGCCAGACATCTGTGTCTCTGGACTGTGGAGGCACCTTTGTGACATAGTAGAGACACAAAAGCATCATAAGCCAGATGTTGTAGGTGATGTAAGGATCTGTATGACAATATCATGACTGTTCTCTACTACTCCCTAGGAGACAAATGCATGATAAAAATCTAAAATGATTCCTTTCAGTGATAAGAGCTTGTTCTGTGCCTTGAAGGCAGACATCACAAATCACAATGCAATTCCACAGAGCAAATGAACTGAGGACATGACATGGTGCTATGTCAGGACAGGATGACTTATGGTGGATCACCTTGGACTGTTCCTCCTGCGGTTTCCATGGAGACCAGCATCAGGGTCTACCTCACTGGAGCATATTTGTGCATCAGCTCTCCTGTGCATTTCCCATTTGTTATTTAAGAAAGGGTTTAGAAAGTGTGTGCTTTGTTAATTTAAATGTACCAACAATGTTATCTGATTCATGTCTACCANCTTATTTACCATTCTCAACTCACTGGTCCATACTTGCCTGTTGTGCTCAAGAGGGAATTTAACATGAGCATAATCAAATTAATTGCTATCATTAAAGCAAGCATTCATTCTCTTTTCAAACCCAGGGAAGAATGTAAGCTTTGCAATCATAGCACAACCATACTTCAAGTTTTCTTCTGCTTAATATTTTTTTCAAATGAAATCAGGGTGCTGCTGAGTTCCAAATGCTTAAGAAAATAATATATTCTTATGGGGGTGTGAATGATACATGGTAATGAGACTAGCTAAAGATGTCAAAATCAAATTCAAGAACTTTAAAACTGGCTATAGGTAATTCTATCTTTGACAGGTCAAAAATAAATTAGTATTAGACTCATAGAATCTTAAAAAGCAGTGAAATTCAGCAATAAAAATATAAATCGGATTCATATGATAGCAATTATGTCTATCTTGGCCTCACTTCACTCCCTATAAAACAGAATCAAGTGAAAAACCTACAAATTAGAAAATCTTTTGATTGACACCGAGTATAAAATGAACATATAGAAACAACAGCTTTGAAGATGCAAAAAAAGGANTTTTCTCACACAGTTAGCCATAAAGGACAGACAGAGTTTCTAGTAATAAGTTTAACAAGAAAGTGAAGTCCTATATGAAAATGNGTTTAAATATCCTAAAATTTTCATATATGAATGTTTAAGTCAGCATAAGAACAATGACAGCTTTGGACAAGTGGACTGGAATTCTAAANTGCCATTCTCCCTGGCATGTTTTATAGATTAATGCACCTGACAAAAGTGAGTTGAGGGTCTTATGATCTTNATGTTTTTACATATGCTTTGACTGCTNGGAAAGAACTAGGAAACTTATTCCAAACTACAGAAAAATCCTGAAACAAAGCGCCCAGAGAGGCGTGGTTGAGGCTCTGTCAATTCTTAAGTTAAAATAGTTTAAATGACAAAGGCATGTAACTTCTGACCCAGCATCATCACATCTAGGATGACTGTAAAGACTGGCACATCACGACATGCACACAATACTTGACTTGGTTTATTATAACAAAAAATAATGAAATAACTTGGTGTCCATTAATATACAAACATTCGTAGTGCAATGTTGAAGTTCTATGCAGCTGCAGGGCACTGTGATGCCTTTAATCACAGCATTCTGGAGGCAGAGGCTGGTGGATCTCTGTGAGTTCACACCAGCCTGGTCTACAGAGTGAGTCCCAGGTCATCCAGAGCTACATAGTGAGATGCTGTCTCAAAGTGAAGACAAAAACAAAACAAAGCTCCCAAATTTTATGTAATTGTTAAAAAAAAANGGAGATGTTCTTTGTGTGCTAATATGGGAGACTCCAATACACACTGTTCATCAAAACACTGTGGTGCAGTATTTGTACAAAATGCTACCATTTGTGTAAGAACTAGAGAGGATGAATGTGACTAGAAATAATCTGCTTACATGTGCATTGGAAAATTAATCACAATTCACATCTTTATTACACAAAGGTCCTAGAAATCAATAAGAAATAATTTCTTACCTTGAGGGCTGTTGGAGGATATGAATGGAAAGCAAACTGTCTATTACATGGTCTGGTGTTTTTGATTTCTAATCTATGTGAATTATACTCCCATTCAACACTGTAGATTTAAATTCCAATTTTGGAGTGTAAAATGATCTTTTTAAACTATGAACACTTTCTGTGAAACTTGAAGCCTCAAATAACAAATATTATTTCCCAGGTAGACAAACTCAACTCCCTTTGACTTCACAGACCAATCATTTTGGTGCTATGAACAATAACCTCAATTTTATGTAGTATTTGCAGGAGTGACCTTCAAATGCTATGGAGTCACTTTCCATTTCCTCCTTTACTGCCACTCATGATGATGAAAGCCACTTCCTAAGCAATTGCTAGGATCCCTGACTTGAGCAGCTTCCTACAGCAACTCCTCAAGCTGGCTTCCTTACCAACAGTCCCCAGGACACCAGGAAGTCAGGAGGTTGCTTCCGGATGCAGCCTGCACTTAGCACACCCAGGCAACATTCCATCATTTGCAGAGTGTCAGGCTTGTGGAAATGTTGTGGCTGAGCTCAGCCTGCTTGCTCTGGAAGCAAGCCTAGTCAGGGCAGGTGGAATCTGCAGCTTTTTGCAGGATGGCAAAGCAGATATCCAACACCCCTGCTGTCAGTCTCTGTTGCATCCTCCCCCTGGAAGAGCTGTTTCANCCCAGACATTTGCAACCTGCCCAGAGATTTCCTGGAACNAGCTAGGAGCCAGACAGGAAAAGATGAGTGCTGACAAATCAAACCCTGCAGATTATGGAAACTTGCAATAATGCCTGGTGGAAGATGGGGTTTCTGGGCTGACTGGTGATCTGATAATGTCCTTTGGTGTCACCCATGTCCTTACCCTGTTGACCACAGCCTGATTCTACCACCTGTTCCTCTGTCCTTCACTTCTCCAGTGATGGTGAGGATCAATGCTGATAACATGTCAGAGTCAGTAACATGCAGGGGGAAGTGATATGAATAGATTACAGTGGTGGCTCACAGGTAACCCTGCTCCTGTCACCCCAGTCACATTGATACTGCTGCCGCCTGTGTCCCTCCTGTGGCCCCTGTGACCTGCAGCTGATTGCCCTTACAGCTTCATTCTGGGGTCAGACTTCACCCTCCTTTGGGCTGCAAGCACCCTGGATTTGGAAGCCTAGCAAACCCTCCAGGGTCCCATTTAGTAGGTCCCGCATCCTGCTCACTCTTGCCAGCTCCNTACCAGCTCTTGCCTTGTCTCTTGGCCACCTATCCCTGCTGGGGCCTCATGGTCTCACTGTGGTCAACTGAGTGGAGTTGAAATCTATGCCTAGGAGTTGCTGAGACCAAGCATCCCACCCTCCTTTGCTTCCACTGGCATCCTGAGCACAGACATCAACTTCTCAACTGGACTTACAGAGTTGGACTGAACTGTGACCTTCTGTGAGCTAGATTGTGACTCATCTGAGGTCAGTTTGCTCAGCCAGCAGCTGACTATGGTAACTTGAGTCAAATGGATATGGAAATGGTTCCTTCCTCTACGTCCTTAAGGGACCAGAGCATATTATCCCGTATGTTCCAAAACGGAGTAGCGGAAGCAGTGGAGGCAGAGATAAAAGCACAGACACAGTAGTTGCAGACTCAGCAAGTCTAGCCTGCACAGTCCTGGCATGGGAGGATGGCCCTGAGCCTGTGGGTAGCCATGAGCCCTGCTCTTCCTGGCAGCTATTTCAAACCTGGGGGTCCTTTGCCAAAACAAACAAACAAACAAAAAACATGAAGTTGGGTATGATGGCACAGGACTAGGGTGGACTAGCTATTTCAGAGTGACGTGTGGGATGTCAGAGACATGATGAGAACTGATTCCTGAATGGTCTTGAAATGTCCTGAGTCTTAGAGATATTTCACATGGAAAATACTGTAGTCCTCAGGCACAGGACTTAAAGGGGGTGGGGTAGAAGAGCTGGGTGGAGGGATGTGGGATGTAGCACCGGATATTTAGCACCATCTGGACATGACCAGCACTTAAGGAAAGCAATATTCCCACCATTTGTCAGCCTGTGAGTATCACACCTCATGGAGGACCCCTAAGGTGTGGTTTCACACCTCCTGTTCCCACCNCCAACTGACACAGCCTACAGCAGCTGAAGATCAATATATAAATACAAAGCAATGTTTTCATTGATTCACTAGTCCCCTTAGCCATTAACTCAGGTCCAAACTTCATTCTGGACATGGACAGGATGAGTCCAACTGAAGAAGAGTCACCATTAGCTTTTCTACTACTTACAGGTAATAGAGAAAAACAACAACAAAACCTAAAACAATAAAGAAACAAACAAACAAGCCAGAAGTGTAGACTGCCCAGGTTCAGATGGATAATCAGGATTTTGACCTCAGGAAGGCTGGCAACTAACACAGAGGCTCCTGAGAACGGTTAGCATGCAACTGTGTAAAATAATGTTTCAAGTGGGAAGTGAGAGGCAACACCTTGGAGAAGAGGCTCATCTCTAAGTAAATTCAGTTATGACCCAGAAGTACTATGAGAATTTTACAGTGCTGAGATGAGCAAGGTCCCAAGCTACCTTCACAGGCTTCCTAACTGAAACAGATGGGAGGCTTCTGTGCCCACTGCCCCTACGGCACCTGCAGGCCCCACCCTCTGCTCTGACTGGGACCTCTTGGACCCCATAGCCTAAAGACTGGCTTAGCATGGCAGTCCTGCACTCTGAGCCCGTGGACCATGGCACTTTCTTGCTGACCCCGCATGTTGCTTCTAGGAGATGGGCTGATTCTGCCTTCCTGTCAAGCAGCTGGGAAGGTTGATTTTGAGATTACAAATGTCATTTCTGGGCTTCAGAAGGACTGTCAGCGAACCAGCCAGAGAGTGATCAGTAAGGAGGGGAGAGGGAATGCTGCAGGGCCCTGCAGATCTCCACAAAGACAAGGCCTGCCAACCNAGGAGGACACTAGCATTCCCCATGTCTTCTTCAAAGGACAATGAGTTCCAGGTTTTCTGGGCTAAGTTTTCATCCTCTTAAATGGAGTTAATCACATTGTCTTGGGGGTATTCAAAGTCCTGAGCAATTGAGGAATGTGAAGGGCTTTGAAAATATGTAACCTTTCTGTAAAGGTGGTATTTAATATTTATAATGGCAAGTCTATGCTTATAGGTACCATAAACTATAACTGCCAGCACAGGACTTAGTTTTATGACTGGCTTTTTTGAACTTAGCATATTTCATTTTCAATTAATTAATTGATATGTCAAGGGAACTTCCTGTGTCTATCCAGGGTCTTATTTGGAGAACTTAAGATATAATCAAAGACTTATCTTAAACAGGCCAATTAATTCACACGACACTCTGCAATCCAGACAACAGCCCAGAAGAAAACTGGTTTCTGGCCCTCTAAAGCCCAGACTCTGGGGTAGCACAGTGATTTCATTTCATTAAAATTACTTAGTAGGGCTATAAACCAAACCACAGACACTCCCTTTTGCCCAATGTAAAGAATTTTCTTTGTCAGCCCCTAAAAGCCAATCCCAAATGGGCCCCATGCCTTGGCAGCAGTGTTGGCAGATTGACTGTGATGTCAAGGTGTGAATTCAGACTGCAGCTGGGGAGGGCGAGTAGTTAGAAACCAGTGCCCACTGCAAGTCTGCGCCTCCCCCCGCCCTCCTTCTCTGCAAAGCTCAATCCAGTTCCCTTAGACAAAGGGTTCCCCTCCCCCATCAGCAGGATGGTGACTGGTTGGTTAATGGTGACCTTGGTACCTCCCTCATTCTCCTGTCACCACCGCTGGCCTTGGTGATGACTTCCCCAAGGGATTAATTCACACAATACAACCCCAATCTTCCCCCATGGAGATGGGAAAGGTTTTAGACTGGGGGTTCATATCTTTCATCAATACAGAATGGAAGGCTGGGCCTTCAGGTGAGTGTGATGCTCCATAGTCCCAGTGGCCCGGGGGCAGCGGTCACTTCCCTCTCCTGTCACCTTAGATCTACCTCACTGCAGCCAGAGGAAAAGGAAAGAATTCATTTTCCTGGAGTCACAAGAGTTCACAGAAGACATCTTCCCGCACAGCTGCCAAATTACTTAATGAAGAGTGCCACCCTGTGTCTGATTAGGGAAAACACAATCAAGGACTGGACCTCAGAGGTTCTGTAATGGAATCCAGCATCTGTGCTCTAAAGGTGCTTCTCCTTAAGATGGGTTCTTCCCAAGGTCCTTCAAGAAGCAAAGCTAGAAAGAGGCCCCACCAGCATCCTAGTTGGAAACACACCCTGCAGCGAGACTGCATGCTTCTACTGATGATCCTGTTTGGATGCATACCCATGCCAGGGTTCAGATCCACAAGTAAAGGACACTTCTTGCAGAACCAAAAGTTACTTTCAGCTGGGACTTCAGGTGAGGACCTGAAATTGTTTACTGTTTTCCCACCCGTTCATTTGTGTAAGGCTGTGTATAGCTGGAATTTCAGACGCATACTATAAAAACACACATCTACCACACTGACACATACCAACACACATATCGCACATACACAGCCTAATGTGACAGAATCCAAATCACTTCCCATCATCATCTTTGAGGAGCAATAATAGACAGTAACTGTAGATATTGTCAGGACAGAGCAAAGCATCTCCAGCATTTCTTCCCTTTTCCTGGTGTCAGTCAAATGATGTACACAATGGCAATGTGTACACNNCACAGATGAAGACACATTGCCAGAAATTAAGCTTACTCATGAGTCTGGTAAAATACAGAGCCAGGATCTTCATCTGAGCATACTCACTTCTCTAGCCTGGGGTCTGCATTGCCAACCTCTCATCTGGCTGACCTTTGTGCTTCTGTTTCCATTTCTAGGGTGGCTCTTGAAATGATGCTATCTTCTAGAGGCCACTGGCAGAGATCCACCCACAGGACAGTTGAGGAGTCACTTGACTCAGGATCTAACCAGCCTTAGGCAGGGCAGAGTCTTCTCTTTAGCACACCTCCAGGTGATCTCTTCCTAACATTTCCCACCAGTCTCCACAGCATAGCCCCCAGCTCTGGTTCTTTTTGCTCTCAGAACCCAACCTAGAACTTACAGCTCATCTCTTCCAGTACTGCTTCTAGCTTCTGGCCAATCTAGAGAGAGGATCTTGAGTGCTGTCCACCTAGACAGGTTTGTCCTGCTGAAGTTATGAGGGGCAGTGCCNAGGACAACAAGCTGAAAAACATTCATTTTTTTCCCCACAATTATCTTCNAGAACCTAAAATTGTGTGTGCTTCTCCTATTGGTCTTCTGTTTGCTAGTTCCTTTTTAGAGCTGCTCAGCCCTCAGCAGCCCTGCATGGGCAGGGCANAGTGGGCCTCCTTTGTGGTACACTTGGCAATTGGCTTGGGCCAGATAGGTAGCACCTTCAACCAACATTTGTTCAGATACTTGAATTTGTACACGTATCATCCAATTGCTTCCTTCCTCTTCTGATAACATTTGGAGAAAGCAAGTCTCTAAGCTTCTATCACCTGGCCTCACTCTCGTGTAGAAGTACTTAGTTGACAATTCTGACAGAAAGTACACACACACACACACACACACACACACACACACACACACACACACACACACACTTTTATCTTGTTTTTTAAGTTGGGGGGGGTGTCTCCTTACATAGACCAGGCTGGTCAATCTTGTGATCCTCATGCCTCTGGTCCCAAGTGCTGGAATTACAGGCATGTATCACCACACCTAAGTGATATCTTTCTTTAGGAAAATGAAAACCAACATGGAGCTCATGATCAAAATTTTTTACAAAATCATCATTTAATTAACAAAGTGGGTTGAGAAGCAAGAACTATCAGTATTTGCTAAAGTTTGGAGTGGGTCCATGGAAAAAAGATATTTGTAAGNTTTGGGCATCAAAACACTTTTTAGTGAATTTCAAAAGGCAGAGATACCTTGCAGTAAAGAACTGTGGCCTTGCCATTTTGGAACAGCTATCAACTTCCGTACCACAGTAATAGAACAAACACCTCTTGCTGCTATGCAACAAATGATGACACACAAAAAGGTAGAATTATCCTTGGAGTAATGGGCTAAGGGAAGGCATGTACATGAATTACGTATCTCTGATGTGACGCAGGATATAGCTTCATGTATATGGATTCCATTTCCTTGAAGGACACAGGATCATGTGCCCCTGATGTGACACACAAGGACAAGTCATTATGCATGAAAACAAGATGCCCCTGAAGAGATGAAGAATACATCTTCATGTCTGTGAATCATGTGTCCCTTATGTGACTCACTCAAGATANGGCACCATGTAGGTATTGTTCTAAGGGAACAATCAAATCCCAATTGATGAACAGCCACTTGGTAGTTTTACTCTTTCATCCAGAAGTTGACTTGGGGGGGGCAGGGGTTAAAATTACAAAGGAAGAAGAAGAATGTGCAGTTGCCACAAAGTACCTTCAAAGTCTCCTCTATAGCTCAGTTAAGTGTCGCAGAAAATTTTTCCTTGGCTGGCTGCAGGACATTTCCACCCAAGGTCTGGAAGGTGGCTATGAGAAGCCATGACCCACTGAGGTTGGTATGGCTAAGTGCATTATTACACATGCAGGCAATGCAGCCTCCCCAGATTTTGCCACTACCAACTGAGGTGGAAGACTATCTTCCCAGATCCCCAAACAACCGAGTGGCTTTTCAGGGAACTCTTGGGATTCAGTGACCTCTTCTCTTCCAACCTTTCAGAGCCTCTTACACTNAGCCTTCGCATCTAGAAATGTGTCCTCTGCCAATTGCTCACTGGGGACCTGTGGTCTATCACCCAGCTTTGTGACCTCCACCTTCACAGGCTGCCACTGCTTATTACTTANCCATGAAAGGCTCACTGATGAACACGATCCTGCCTCCAGGGATAACTGTAACTAGCCCATGCATCAAACTGAGCCTATCTGTCACACCCCCACAGTTTGTATGGCTAGACCCTAGCTACAAGAATAGCTTCTAAGAATGAACATGTGGCTAACAAGACATGTGAAGCCATGTGTTTCTGGGCAATAACTAGGGGCAAAGCAGTGACCACATCCTCCAATGTGCACCACGAGGACATGAAAACTCAAACCTGCTACAGGCATTAAGACTAGCCTAGGGGTCACAATGACACCAANTCAGAAAGCTCAGGGAAGTACAGCTTGAGCCCAGAGGGAGATTTAAGGGGCAAAGGTAGACAGGGAAGCAAAAGCAGGCTTCCTCCGATGGCATCTTCTTGTTCCCAGAAGACACTGGGAGAAGAGCAGGCAGAGGCCAGACTCTAAACCGAACCGAACCAAGGGAGAGGGGAGTACCTGGGGACCCTATTAAAATACCCACTGCAGGAGAGTCTGCTTAGCAGACTCCAAGCTCTGGGTCCCCTCATATCCCTTCTTTCAATAAAGCTGTTGCCTTCCCTCTCTCCATGTCTTCGTCTTCTGTCTTTCACAGATGTTTAATTATTTGTTCATCCCATGGAATGACTCTGTTATCCCCTATACCACCAGCATCCCTGGTACATGATCAGAATCTACCTTTGGATGCTACCCAACTTACTTGCTGTTGAATCTATTTGAGTTTTCTCTCACAATCAAGAGTAGCCTGACTTGTGTTTTCTTTGTCAACTTGTGTCAACTNGATTTGTGGATTTTTTGGCTAAATGCATTAACATTTGTTTCTTCTCACTGAAAGTCCAAATTCTCAACAAAACTGCATGTGTAAGATTGATGGTTTCATTCCATTTGTTCTTCTCTTGGTTAGTATAGGCCACTAGGTTCTCAGTATACTGTAGGACCAATTTTAAGAACCTGTTAAAAAGACAGTGAGGAATTTTAGTTTCTTTGTCTGTCCTATTATAGAATGCAGCTGTGTACATGTCTTGTCTTCTCTTGGAAATATTCCTAAAAATTACTTAATTGTGTGTGGATTCAAGAAGAAATGCGTGCAAAATGAAAATAAGAGAAACTGTTACAGAAAAAAACAAAAATGCTGAGGCCAAAGCTGTCAACACTGGGATGAGTTTTGTAAGACTCAAGATTTTTTTCACACTCTCAGATCTTGACATGATGTTTCTAAGTGATGGAACAGAATTCCAGAGACTTTAGGGCCATCTGGCTCAGACTGAGACATGACAGACACACAGCGAGAGAAGGTCCTGCCCACAAGTCTCTCTGGGTGCGAATGTGGCATCACTTGGCTTTTTTCCCTTTGGGCTGGCATGTCTCTCTGAAGAGAAACACCATTACTATGAAACAATTGCCACCATAGAAAACAGTTTTCCTTTAAGATAGTCCTTAAAATGGCAGCAAGTTTCAACTGATTAGGATAAACATCATTTTTATATTTTCAGATTTCCCTTCAGTTTCCCAAGTACTGTAGACTTTCCCATAATTATTTATATTTATAAAATTTTCATAAACATATGTTAAATGAATGGTACAATGAAACCCACAGAGCCTTGGTCTAGGGAGTGGCTCTTCTCTGGGGGCAGTTTTATTCCTCAGGGACCCTTGGTGATGTCACTGGGAGAGTGCTACTAGCATGTGACCAGATGCCATGGATGACACCCAGTACCACACAGTACACAGAGATGCTACAGGCCATGCACCAGTGGTGTTAAGGCTGAGTACCCAATGTCATGGCCAGCCTTGCATACTGTGAAGAAGGCTATCTGCACCTGCCTCAGCTCCAGTCGGCCATCCACGTCCTGGTGTCATTTCTGTCACTGTGATAAAATAATCTTAAAAAATCAGCTTAGGGGAAGATGGCCTATCTGGCTTAGAATGGTTACAGTCCGTCACCACAGGGAATCATAGTGGGAGGAGCCTGAAACAGCTGGTCATCCCACGTTCAAAGTCAACAGCAAAGAGAAAAAAATGTACCCACACTGTCTGCTTGGTACTCAGTTATCTGTCTTTTCTCTTATACAGTCCTGGGTCCAAAACCAGGGAATGGCACCATCCACAATGGGCTATGCCCTCCTACATCAATTAACAACCAAGACAATTCCTACAAACACACTCACAGGCCAACCTAATCTAAAAATTTCTTCAACTGAAACTTGCAACTCCAGGTTGTGTCAAGTTGGCAATTAAAACTAACCAGTACAGGGCAGGGAGATGGTTCAGTAGGCACTGCACTCACCAAGCAAGCCTAGTGACCCGAGCTCAATCCCTGGAACTCAGGTAAAGGTGGAAGGAGAGACTGGACTGAACAAAGTTATCCTCTGACTTTCACAACTCCCCCCCTCTCAGTCCCCTCCCCCAGAGTAATTTAAAAGTATCTCTTAAAAGTATTTAAAAAGCTAGAAATGGTGGCTGGCACATGCTTTTAATACCAACACTCAGAAAGCAGAGGCAGGCTAACCTGTGTGAATTCAAGGCCAGCCTGGACTTCATAGTGAGTTCTAAGCCAGTCAAGATTACATAGTGAGACCCTGTCTAAAACACACACACACACGCACACACACACACACACACACACACACACACTACATACCACACACAGAGAGACCATACACACACACAGACACACACACAGACACACAAAGACACACACACACACACACACACACANCCCCACATATACACTCCGATACCACACACAAACACACAGAGACACACACAGATAAACACTACATACCACACACAGAGAGACCATACACACACACAGACACACACACAGACACACAAAGACACACACACACACACACACACACATTCCCAATGTAATCCATAAGATTCTACAATATGCAAGGACTCCTACCCCTTGCCAAGTACTACTAAAGCCAGCTAAGATATGAAAAACTTGTGGGCATTGATGGAAGCTATATCACAACAGCTACAGCCAACTGACCACAAGATACCATTTGTATAGCTCTGTCCAAGGAGTCTCGTGAGCTCTGGAATCTCTGCATGTGGAGTGGTCTACATAAAAATTTATCTTAGTTTCAGATTCCCTAGATCTGGATGCTGTTGAAAGGTAGAATTCTTACGTTTGAAACTGTTAGCTATAATTCAACTAAAGTGACTGTGAGTCACTTGGATGTGGTGGGGTCTACCTCAGGGCTCTGACTTCAGACCACTGAATGGTTCAAACCACACCTCAGGATCCTCCTCCAAGACCATCCCCACAGTCTTAACTCAGCTTGCATCTGGGCACCAAGCTGTAGACTGGCAAGTTCTGAGTGGATTCTCAAGTGAATCAGGTTCAGTTTTGTGAAATGTGCCTCTAAGGAAGCAGTTTCAAATGCCCACAAACTTAGTACCACATTGTATAGAGACGAATAGGAGAACCTGTAGGGGTTAAACTATCACCAAAGGAATAGCCAAGAGGAGTCAAAATTTCTCAAAATCGCCCAAGCACCCTCTCCCTTCTTCTGAGCAGGTGTCCCTTACCTCAGATACTGCTGACGTTCCTCAGCACTTTTGCCATCGACAGCATGAACACTGACCAATTCCAGTGCAAGGAGCAACAAAATCAGGTAAAGCACAGGAGACAAAAGTCTAACACTGAAAAACGATGAAAACACAGTCAAGATTTTGACAGTCCTTTCCATTTTCATAAGGAAAAACATTTCANCTAATCAACACTTTTAATTAAAAAATTTTTATACAATATATTTTGATCATGCTTTCCCACCTTTTCCAATTCCTTCCAGATCCTCCCCACCTTCCTACACACCCAACTTCATGTTTGTAAGTGTGCTTGCTCTCTTTCTCAACCCCCCACACACAATACATACACAGAACAAAATGAAAATCAAAATAAACAACAATAAAAATAGAATGACCAAGGAAAAAAAGCCAGAAACAAAACAAAAGGCATGTAGTTTGTTTTGCCAACACCTTTTTAAAGTATCCCTAAGTCCGAATATCTGGGAGGACAGTTTTCCAGTCTTTCATCCTCACTTGCCCTGTTCTGCCCAGCCCCAATCCCTACCCTCCAAGCCCATAGGGGTGTGTAGCCCAGCCCCTCCTTGCTCTTCACATGCAGGTCACAAAGTGCTTCCATTCTGTGGAAGCAGCAACTGCTTTGAGCCTGGCTCAGTCCCAGCTGCCTCTGAGAACACTTAGGAGGTCAGCCCCAGAGACTGCTGCTAGGTCCCATGCTCTGTGCCCACTAGCACCAAGAGGAGAAAGTGTGTTTTAACTCTGCCAGATTCCAAGAAATTCCTATTAAAGCCCGACCTTATTTTGCCCGTGAGACCAGCAGAGATGCTTAAAAACACTTCACTCCATTTTAGAGGGAAGTATTGTAATAGCACTCCTGTATAAACTGAGGGCTCACTGAGAAACTTCTAGAAGGCAATGAACAAGCAAGAGCTCTGATAGGCCTACCAAACACTGCACCATTCAACCCAAAGTTCTAGAAATGTGTCCAAAACAGCTACTTCTTAAGGAAATATGAAGAACCATGGTGCTGGCAAATCCAAGTGGACATGCTCTAAGGGCTTAAATCCAGACATCATTTTTGGGTGGTGGAACTCACTCCCACAGGCTAAATTTAAAATTCCTCTAAAACAGTAGATACTGTAATTATTCTCTGGAAGGATCAGTGCCCACCCAAGCTTGAGTAAGAGGGTTGCTGAGGAGGGGAACAGCCTACCTGTTGAGCATGCGCAGATAGTTCTGACGCTGCCTTGAGCGCAGCCTACGCTCCACCCACTGCCTGTGTCTCAGCTGCAAAGAGGCAATGACCTGGTCAGATACACGCTGGCATTGGGAGCTAATGCCTCGAAGCACAACCAGAACTTCTAGAACGAGTCTGGGGCAGAACAGGGTAGGAATGCNTGTGCTACAGAGTTCCTTAAGCAGCTGGGGCCACCTGCAAGTGAGAGCATAACAATCAGGGGACACACAACACCAGGGAAGGCCACTGTCATCTCTTTTTCTGAATCTGAATTAGTTTGGGATCTGCTGGCACAAGTGGGACCTCAGCAAGTGACAGGTAAATGCAGCTGCAGTAAACAGAGCACATATGGGAAACTTAACTAGACACATGGTACTTGCACAGAGATCACCTAAGCTCACTTGATGACCTCTTTTGGGACACAATACCAAACTGCTACAATTTAGAATGGAAACATTAAGTCTGCTATCATAAATTACCAGTTACGTTTCTTCAGTACTCACTTCTCTGGGGGAAGATCATCCAAGCCATTTACAGAACAGGTATTCCCAGGCATATGGTGGCAGAGCTCACACAAAATCTTGCTAATTAAAGAATTGCACGCATATGCTTCAGAATTACCTTCCAATCTGAAGAACACACAATATTTAAAGGTATACTCCAATAATTAAACTCCCACATTATTGATAATATAAAATGATGTTTAATGCACAGTGAACATGATCTAAAATTTAGTTTCCCCAACATAAATGAAAATAGGTATCATGACAGGATAAAATGAATGACAGGAGAAACTGAACGCAACACACTATGCGGATAGAAGGTGATCTGTGGCTTGCCTCAGAGTAGTTCTACTACACGTGTATCTGCTTTACTCTACAGTCCCCAGATCTGTGTCCCTCCTCCTCTTCATGTCTGCCCAGCCCTTATTGAAGGGTGCCTTATCTTCCCAACAGACACCTCCAGTCTGTGCTTAACCACCAACAAACTGGGCCCAGCAGTTCCTTTCCAAAGGCCTTCTAACAGCCCTGTACAGGAAGGAAGATGAGCATTTTGGTGCTGACTGCAACTGCCAGCCATGGTCTACATGACCCAGGTAACACATGCAACAACTTAGGTGACATACACCCCAGTCCAGATGACACGCACCTGGCTGCTTCCTGCCCAGGCTCTTCTGGCAAAGGGAGCACAGGCCACATCCTGAGGCTTTTCTCACAGCTCATCACCTGGGAGGAAATATTTGACTTCTCTAAGGTTTTACAATATCCTAGAAAGTGTGTTTTCAACTGTCATGGATATTGAATCACTTTCTAGAAAATATTTGTAAAACTGTTACAGATTGCATACTTGAAAGCATATGGTGAGCTCAAGTATNTCACATGTTCATTTGATGGACTGTTAAGACTACTGCTGGTTCTTACTGTTGGGGTGATGATGAGCATGTTCGCAAATATGACACCCTCAGTTGAGAGGGACCTACCTCCCCTCCTCTGAATTGTGACTAGCTTTGGCAACCNTGCTGTGAGTGAGAGCACACAGCACAGACGAGGGAGGCATGTCAACACTATCAACCACTTGTCAGCATCCAGGTGAAGCCACACAACAGATCCTTCAGCAGGTCCTGCCCCATGATAATATGAGAAAATTAAGAGGCAGATGTGTGGACATCAATGAATGTGAGCAATCTTCTGCAGCAGCAATGACCAATGCAATGACCTTATAAGCACAGGACATGAGAATGTCACCAAGTAGTAGATAGATAACAGATGGGGGTCCAAAACAGCCATGGTGCTTCCTGGGGCCATACAAGAGAACAGCAAAGGGCACAGGCTGGGGATTTAGCAATCAGGTCACCTGGTTGCTACCTTCCAGAACCTTCCCTTCTGTCCTCCCTGTCTCTTTAAAATGCTGGTCCCTGTAGGTAAGTTCTGATACTTCTACCTTTATAATGGTATCTTGGAAAGAAGACTCATGAAGGATACCACCATCCATGCTCCTGGCCCCAAACCAGAATCCACTGGCCATAGAATGGAGGCTAATTTGCTGACATGCCCCTTCTTACCCATACTGCTTTAGCTATTTCCTCCTAACTCAAATGTCCCTCCTGAGGGAAGCATCTTAAGACTTAGGAGACTTATGGAACTTATAAGATTCAAAAGCCCCTCCCCATAGTTATAAAAGTAGAAGACAACTCCTGGGAAGAGAACACTCTTGGCTTAGCTGACCACAAGTTGTATAGAGAACTCTAGGGTGCAGCCTTTGTGAGTTATCACCATTGCTGGGATGAACATCACCAGATGCAGCTGCCTGAGTCATCTAGGCACCCTGTAAGTAACTCCCCAAAGCTCACTGGGTGGAATGGTTTCTTTGATCTGTTTGTTGGTGCTCTATCTGGGGAGGAGAGATGTTGGTGCACATTTCCACAGGAAAAGTCTCAGAATGGATGTATCTGACATAAGATAACACTGGTCAAGCTTCGGTCTCCGACACTGCCTCTCTAGGTCTTTCCCTATACTCACACACCAGTTTATAGTAGCCCTGTGAGGGTGTGCTCTCTTGCCAAGTCTGTGCAACAGCCATTCTGAGTGTGACATTCATGGAGGTTCTTCTTGTCCTGTCTCCTGCCATATACAGAATAAACTTTCTGAGGGCTGGGGAGATGGCTCAGTGGCAAACAGCATGTACTACTCTTGCAGTGGACCTGTTGTGTGGCTTACAATTGCCTATAACTCCAGCTCTAATGGATCAGAAACCTCTGGTTTCCAAGGCCACCTGCACTTATATATACATACTGCAGCCCCCTACATAAAATCTCTTTTTTAAAAAAAAGTATAAAGCATTTGAAATAATCTCCAAATTGGAGCTACCTGATGGAAATGCTTGGAAGTTTGTTTTTAAAATTATAAGTTAACAGAAAGTTGTCTTCTATGGTAGAAGAAAAAATGACATTCCTTACTTGATAAAACTTGCTTCTGCCTCTAGGCAATGACCAATGACAGCAGCCATATAGGTTCCATGCTAACCACTCCACCTGCCATCCTTGAGACTAAACCACCTTTAACTCTGAGACACAGAACTTGAGCTGCAAGCTCGGAAGACTGAGCCACTTGACCAAAGCCATACAGCAAGGAACCAACTGGTCAGNAAGTCTGACAGGACAAAGCNCTGGGGCCCTTCTGATGTCTCTGAAGGAAGAGCAGTGTCACATATGTCCCCTCTCAAAAACACTCTGCATGTGGCATACCTGTTTTTGAAGTTGGAAGGCTGGGTGGCAGCGGGACCTGTAGCCTTCTGCAAGACTAACCAGCAACTGTATTGCTGCTTCCTCCTAGTTTAGAAACATTGATGTTAGTCACTATAGTTCTACATTTGGGTTTTGTGTTCTTCTGAATCACAGTCACTTAGAGTCCTAATCTTTTACCTCATTTAAAGTATGGTAAACTCTTCACTAAAGTAGGATGGACCTGGTAGTCAACCAACTGACTAAAATGGAGCTGACTAGTCACCATAATTTATAAAGATCACATCCACACTGTCCATAGCATAGCAAAACTACAAATATACAAGGAGAAAAAGATCCCAAAACAAAAGGAAAAAATTTTAAGGACTGAACATCAATATAATTAGAGAATTATATGACCATAAACAGTTAATTGCCAAACATATAAATATTAAAAACAAAGACACAAAGCAAATGACTGAAATGACTACAAGATCAAAGTGCTGAGGACATGTGCCAACTTCTTATTCACTGACAACTGGCAGCCTGAGCCACAGCCATGTCATGGGCAGCATCCTCATGGCTGTGGTCCCAGAAGGGCTGGGACTTANGTGAAGCCTGGGNATGACTACTGGGATANGCACCAGGGGACANTGTATGCTTTCAGGCCAGGAGAGAGTAGCCCTTCTGCTCTAAGATATGAAACCACAGACAGCCTCTACATAGAGGGACATAATGTTTCAAAAAGGATCTGGCTGCTGTGTTGAAAAAAGGGAAGAAGGAAGGCTGTCAGAGCAAGTGTCCCTCCAGGAAGTGAAGGTGATTTGGCCAAGTGGTGGTAATAGAATAACATTGAGTAATAGATTCAAGACATATTTTAAGACAGAAAACTGAGTATATAGAACATGAAAACAGGGAAGAGAGGCTTGGGGGTCTGTGAGCCTCAGAAGCTATCTTTGGAGATGTGCTACTTAGATAGGAGGGTGGGGTCCACACTCATCATAGGTCTGAAGTCAGGACATACTTGTTATTGGTAATTTTTTTCTTTGACACAGGGTCTTATACATCCCAGGTTCATCTCAAACTCCATGTATCTGAGGACGACCTTGTGATCTTCCCACCTTTATCTTCTGAGAGAGGGCTGGGATTACAAGTGTGTGCCACTACACTTGGTTTATGCAGTGCTGGGGATCAAACCCAGGACTTCAAGTATGCTAGGCAAGCACTCTACCAACTAAGCTACATCCTCATTTCTGAGTAGTGTTCAATACAGTAAAAGATGTCAGTTTCCCTATGTGATTCTACTAGATTATTCTTTTCAGTTTGTTTTCTAGTCTGTTTACTTTAATGACACAGCTCACAGGGGCTATAAACAGTGAGAACAGACAAGACAATTCTGAGGAGACAGGAATGGGAATTGTCTTTAGTGTCTGGAAAGCACTAAACAGTGTCATGAAGATTCATCAGAGAGCAGAGCTTCCAGCAAAGGGCTGGAGCCTGATGCATACTGAATAAAGATGTAAATTCTCCACATTGCATTCAGAAAAGCTGCTAGCAATTTCAACAAGAAACAAAAGCTCTCTACCTCACTCCCAAGAGGAACTAAATTCTACTCAGAGCAAAAGATAAAAACACTAGGAAAATTATGGTTATGTTTATAATTTTTGGAATGCAAAGAAGCTTTCAAGAATGACATCAAAGGCAGAAGCCCGAGGAAAAAAGAACCCAGAGCTAAAAACAAGTAACAGGCAGTACATCACTGACAGCAGCAACTTACTAAAGTGGTGTGAGTGGAGTGAGCAAAGACAATGCAGGAATGGCAGCACTGGTAAAGAGAAAAACCAGGCCTTACCGCTCCTAACCACAGGGCTTTACTTTTGCAAACTCACTAACACAGGTGCCCAAATGAACACAGTCCTTCAGTTCACCATTACAATCAGAGAGTTTCATCAGTCAAGGGACAGCTCACATATCTAAAAGNAGATCATTTAGATAAATGATGGTCTGCTGATACAACAGAATGACAGACAGCTAACAAAAAGAGCAGGCAGAGCAAAGCTCCCAAAATACAACTCATGAAAAACACTGCTTAAAGGACAAAGCATTTCTTCCTATGAGCCTGTTTGGGGATACCCATGGAAAGAATAGCGAATCAAGGACATCCAACTTTTAACAGCTTTCATTTCTGGCAAAGGGGATTCCTGATGGNCTTTACATACTATAATAATTTTTCAATCTTGCTTGAACTTTTAAACAATTTAAAAAATAATTGCTATATATATAATCTAAAACCAAAAATACNACCTACAATATTATAACTGAAATTATTTACTTTAAAATAACAAAATCATTAGTTTCAGAAATGCAAATACATGTTCCATCAACTTAACATATACTTGTAGGAGTTTCCTACATTTGGCTAATCATGTTTTATAACCTGTTCTTTGGTTTTTAACACCAACACTGCTATTAAGAAGAAGGGCAAAGATGTGTTTAAGAGAGGACAAATTATTTCAGATTCACAACTCTGATTTTCAGAGAATGAATACATGTATGTTGTTAATTTACNGTTATTCTGATGGAGTAATAGTGTAACTCAAATTAAAATGAAAAATGATCAATAGCTGATCATATTTGAAAAATAAGTCATGTTCTTCCATTGCTAGTGATGGTAAATTCTGACAGCCACCCTCTTCCCTCTGTGGTACCTTCAGCTCTGACAATGTGTCTTCCTCAGTGAATCTGAGCAGAAGCACCAGGGAGAATGTGAGCAGCTGGCTTGCTGCTTCTCTNGGAAATTCACGTAAGTTGATCTCCCCATGGCTTAAACGATCCCGGATACGAGGACCCTCCTGATAGTTCAGGAAATCCCACAAGAATTCCTTTTAGAAAATTAACAGAGAAGCATTCTGTTAATGTTGTGAGCATAGGCAAAAGCAAAAGGCAGGGTTCCAGGCAGTTCCTGGCTTGTTTACAAACTGATGGGAAATGTGAGTCTCAAAGAGGGCATTCACCCCATCCTGCAGCTGGAACTGGAGTAGGGAGCTCTTGCTCTGTACAGCTTGCCTGCCAGAGCTGAGGACCAACCATTGAGACAGCTGCCTGGAAGGAGTTGCTGCCTGAGGCACTATCTCTGTTATTCTTACCCTCCTATGTGGAAGGGAAATAAACATTCCTCTTGCTTGAATGAGCATAACCAAGCAGGTGTCCCTTGGCCCATTCCTTCCCCTATATTCACCCGAGGACCACGCCTGCCTCTTACATCAACAAAGATAGCTGCTCCCTCCTCTAACATTGAATGCCCGAAGCCTCTCTCTGCCAGACTATGGAGAAAAAGGTCAGAAAACTGATGTGGGCAGACTGCCAACAGAGGAAGAGTCCAGGGAATTGAAGACAAGAAAAGAGTAGCAGAAGCCAGGCGGTGGTGGCGCATGCCTTTAATCCCAGCACTCAGGAGGCAGAGGCAGGCGGATCTCTGTCAGTTCAAGGCCAGCCCGGGCTACCAAGTGAGTTCCAGGAAAGGCGCAAAGCTACACAGAGAAACCCTGTCTCGAAAAACAAAAACAAACAAACAAACAAACGAAAAGAATAGCAGATAAATTAGTCATCTTGCTGTCTGAGGGTAGGAAGGGATGCCAAAATCACATAAGAAATGGGAAGTAGAATCCAGATCTTCTCTCAGTGAGGTGGAATAGACAAAAAGTATCTACTATAGTCTAGAGCAGTCACTGCAGTGTCCTTATAAAATATAAAATGCCGATTGAAAAACGGGTCAAAACATTAATTCTGTTTCATCCAACACTTAGAGACATTTGACTGTTGCTAAATTTTACAAATCAAATATAGTCCTTTCTTTACCAAAAATACATAGAACCAATAAATAAAAATAGTGTTTAGAAAGAGAGCAGCCAAGTCATCAGGCATTCAAAGGACATGGTACTAAGCAGAATAAACAAAGCCCAGTGCCTACACGTAGTGACTCCTGATGAGTGTCTGTGAGGGGACAAGAGGACAGCACAGCAGCAGGTCAGATCCTGAGCACACCACAAATAACATTGACTTTATTCTAGATGCCAGCACGTTCATACACAGAAAGACCTAAGACTGGAGATACCCAGTACTTTACCATGGCAGGCACTCCGAGGAAATGAGGAAGCTGGTTGATGCTACCATCATTCAAGTGTTTTGCCAGTATCTAAAACACCAAAAATAGATTAATCAATAAGCTGTTAAACTGACACACACATGCGTAATATATAACCAGACTCATGTACCTATACATACATGGACATTGATCTGTACACATACAATTAGAATATTCGTATTTGTAAAGGTGTTACACTGGTTAAGGAGAGTCGTTCTCAACAGCAGTCATAGCCAATAGTGTCACTCTGTTTGCATTTTCCCACTTTGTGTTTTGTACAACTACAGGAATGAGATTAATAATACTGGGCTTCAAAATTAACCTGAAACCTTTATTTAAATATATTAATTTGAAACAGAGTTTCAAGTATTACAGGTTGCCTTCACATCCTGCCTCTACTTCACAAGTGATGGGATTACAGGTATATGCTACCACGCTGGGTATATTCAGTGCTGGAGACTAAACCCACAGTATCATGAATGCCAATCAATCATTCAATCAACTGAAGTATAGCTCCAGAGCTATATTTAAATCTAGCATAAGCTTCTTCTTCTCGCTTATTAACATTTTCCTGTAAGCATGCTTCTTATAGTTAATCTTTGTGGGTTTTATTAGTAATATTATTTTAAATTTACTTATTTTATGTGCTTGAGTATTTTGCCTGCATCTATGTATGTGCACCATGTGCATGCCTAAGCATGGTTGTAAGCCACCATATGGGTGCTTGGAATTAAACCTAGGTCCTCTGCAAAAGCAGCAAGTGCTTCTAACC
>LZPO01117256.1:69227-84491 GCA_001675575.1 Neotoma lepida
GAGGTTGGCTGTGGCTTGTTCTGTCTCTCTGATCATTCAGAATTTACCTCAATACCTGGCCTGGTGTTTTCAATTAATAAGACCGTTTAAGATTCGCTCTACAACAAGTGAAGAAGATGAAGCCAAGGTTGCAGAGACCAGACCATCAAGGCAGTCCTAGGATGAGGAGCTGACTCAGAATACATAGCTTTAACAGTATACATCAGAGGTGCCCAGGGTCTGAACACATCAGAAAATGATGGATACAAACTCCAGACCAGGTAGTGTGGGCCTATGTGGTAAAAAGGATGAGAACAGCAGCCATAGCTAGGTAGCATCCAAGTCCTGTGTCCCCACCTCCTCAGACAAACTCTTAAGAGGACAGTCAGCCCTCAGGAAAGAAACAGAAGCAGTGTTGCTTTATGCTGAGCTGCTGCAGAGCAGAGGAGAGAGGTGNTTTCTGAACCTCTGAAGCAGAACCAGCAGGTGGAAAGCTCAGAGGGGTTCAACCCAACACCAGTGTTCAACAGTCATATCTTTGAAGGAAACTCAGAAGTCTCTGCTCCCTTCCCTCAGTTTCTATACCAAATACCATCTGTCAGTGGCTACAGGAAATCATCTAGAGGCTACAAGTGGCTATTCAGAGTTAAATGGCTAATGGCAGGCAGGCAGGAACAGAATTTGTTCAATGATTCAGTATAACAACAAGAGGCCACACTCCAGCCTCATCCCAGGCTCTCTACCAGAAAATGATTTTCAAGCTAGCAAGGGACATGATCCCAGTGAGCAGTGGGAGGGTTCACTGGAGATGGTTTCTTAGCCTCAAATAGTGAATTTGGTGGACTTCCGGTCCAACTAAGATGGCTGTTCTGGTCTTCTGCCTCACTGAGCTGCCTACATGTCACCATTTAGTCTGAAGTCTCTTGATTACAGTCCCTCTAGAATATTCTGAAAAGTATAAAGGCCTCTATAATTTCTTACCAAGTTCTATTTTTTTTTTGCCACTATAAGTCTGAATGACTGCAAAAGGTATAAATTCCTACCTGTTAAAAACACAGGTATTTTAGGACAAAAAAATGTAAGACTATCATTCCAAAGTGCTAAATGTAGTCTGTAGTGACTTAGCACTACCATTATGAATACTTAACTGAACAAAGTGATATGCTTCTCACTGTCTCTCTGGTTGGACCCANATGGTTATTCCAGTACCATCAAGTTTGGGGAGAGAGACCCTGTGGAGTATGTAGAGGTGGGATAATTCCAGAAGGAAGGAGAATACACTTAAATTGGTGAAATAGTTAATGTTTTCCCAGAGTATTGTGGTGTCGGAAGATCGAAAGCACAGCTCATGCCAGCTACTCTGTGCTTTATGTATTATTTACAAACTTACCACAGCATGTCCAAAGACTTGTGCAAGCTCTGCAGATGCAAGAAGATCTCTTAGAAGAAAGGGGCACTCCTTCCCAATTAGTAAAAATACCTAAAATTCAAACAGAAATCATACAATAACTACATTATAATGAGGCAAAATTTTAAAACGGAGCATGATTTATGATGCATAGTACAGATGAACAAAGAAAAGTGCTGAGACATAGATTTCCTCTCCTGTGTGTGTGTGTGTGTGTGTGTGTGTGTGTGTGTGTGTCTTACTCTATCACTCTCCATCTTATTCCCTTGGGATAGGGTCTTTTACTGAAACTGGAGCTAGAACAGATGCGAGAAAGCTCCAGTGAGCCTCCTGTCTCCACTTTCTCCCTCCCTCCCAGTGTAGGGTTACAGGAGGTGTAGAAGCAACCATACAAAGCTTTTCATATTTTAACATGGGTGCTATAATCTAAATTCAGGTACTTATGCTTACACAGCAAGTACTTTGATCTATTGAGATATCTCCCAGCTCACAGGTACTAGGATTTCTTAATTATGTAAAAAGAAAATCATTGTATTATATAGGAAAATAATAAAAACTAAGAAATCGGAAGTTTTTGTGTTCATCCAGGTAATCTAGCAAACAANGAGGATTCTCAAACTTACATCACCTAAGGCTCGTTCCAGACAGGAAGCCAACTTCATCACACTGAGNGAGATGGCAGGAGAGTACAGGCTTTCCAAGGCATCAAATATTTCAAGAAACAACTATTCAGAGTAAAACACACAGTAGAGCTCAGATTCAATGAAAAATAATTCTCAAAACAAAAATTATTTTTATTGAATTACTATTATTGAATTCAAGCCTCTTAATATTTCAACTACATTTAAATTTTTGACATAAGCAAATAGTTTCTATTGAAATAATATAAAAATTATTTAATATCTAAGGAGTTCTTTGAAAGTTCTTTCTTTAAATGTTTGTTCAAAATGTAAATTTGGCATAATAATGAATGGAAACCAAGTATTTTGACCTACTTCTTATTTCCCATAATGATTTAGTTTAGTTCCTCTATNAGGCAGATCACCTTACCAGCTCTGTTTTAGAATCAGACATGGTACAGGTATTGTTTTATTATAGTCCTTTAACATGTCAAATGAAACAAAGGAAAAGAAAAAAAGCAAACCACACAAGATTTGCATTAGGACCCAAATAATTCTTTTTTTCAGTTCCCTGTAAAGAAATCAAGCACCTACTATCTGATCTAACCTTGTCATCTCCCTGGGAGTTCTGTCTTGATGCTAAAGTGGACTTTATCTTCTAATGCTGTGGTGGTGTGAATAGGAATGGCCCCCACAAACTCATGTGTTTGAATGCTTGGCCCCCAGGGAGTGACACTATTAGGAGGTGCAGCNTTGCTGGAGTAGGTGTGGCTTGTTGGAGGAGGTATATCACTGGGGGTGGGCTTTGAGGTCTCAGAAGCTCAAGTCAGTTCACTTCCTATTGCCTTCAGATCAAAATGTAGAACTCCTAGCTACCTCTCCAGTACCATGTCTGCCTACATACTGCCTTGCTTCCTGCCATGACAATAATGAATTAAACCTCTGAAACTATAAGCCAGCCCCAATTAAATGTTTTCCTATATAAGAGTTGCTGTGGTCATGGTGTCTCTTCACAGTAGTAGAAACCTAACGAAGACAAATGCCTGCCTAATTGAGCCAAAAGTTGTTCAAAGTGGTATGTTCCTCAACTCAGGCTTCAGAGCCTAAACATAAGCTACTTAGATTTCTCTTTCAGCTCCCAAGGCCTTTTCAAAGTTGGAAGGCTAAAGATTGAAAAAGATACCCTTAACTTGGCAAGTAATGAGGATTTCCAATTTGCAAAGTCTTTTATTTCTAAAGATATGCAAATGTCAAACCTCTGGATAGGCTGTCCACTGGAACCATGGTGAATACTTAATTTCAAACTGTGCCCTGGTCAGAGATAAGATATGCAGATGGATGGCCTCACAGACAGGACCCAACAGCCGCACGCTTTTCCTGTAATCCAGACTCTGCCCTTNTAGGAGGAGACAAACTAAGTTTTAGTTNCACAGCTCTATGCCACAGGATGAAAAAAAAAGTCGAAATCAAAGAAAAGCTTTAATTACAAAANGCTCACAAAATCAAGCAGCTTATAATTAGACATATGATAAGTGTACATGCAGCTCAGAAGAAATGAATTGTAAAAGGCTTTACCACCAGTTGAGAATGTGTAGCTGTAGTTTTAGTTACTCANGATCAACCACAAAAATATCAAATTCCAGAAATAATTCATACTGTCAATTAGGTGCTACTCTGAGTAACACAATGAGAGGAACTACCCTATTCTGTCTTGTCCTTTATCCATAGTATCCATGCTATATATACATCTAGTGACTAGTAGACCCAGGCCCTGATAACAGTTCCAGCATCCCTGGCCTGCCTCCTGCTCACACACAATTTTGTTAGCTAAGCATCTCTTGACTTTTCTATCTTTTTCAAGCTACTTTTTCTCCTCTGACAACTATATTATAACATCTTCCAAGAAAAAATAACCAAGGAGGGTTCAACAGGCCACAACATTTTCAGTGTAATGGTACTAACTGAAGCTTGGTGTGCAAAGACAAGACAAACCTGATTCTGCATGGCTCACACGGTCTGTAATTGCTTTCCACTGTACTTCACCATTTTGAGTTACAATGCTATTGATATCACAATTTTCTCTGAGTTCAAACCCAAGGTTACAAATCAGGTCATGCACTAAAGGAGAAAGGCATGTGGTAATGGGATCACCTGTTAAAATCTGAAATACAAAATATAAAGGGCACTGTTACATTCAAGTCAAAAGAAAATTCTATCTTATGTACAGACAGAACTAAGGTAGGGAAGCTGTTAATATGCTTGCTGGATACCATAAAAGCTGTATGTGTCAAATAGTGCTTAGACACTATGTGTCTGTTTCAAAGTGCATGTTGAAACACTTGAATCGTTTCTTTAATCACCCTTGCTGACACTGGAGTTCAGAGGCTCNGTGGGTTTTCTGAACAACGCATTATTCCTTCTGGCACTCCTTCATGACATCGCAGTTATCAAAACCAGCGATTCCTCACACGGAACGTGGGAACAGAACATTTCTGTCCTTGGTATGAAATACAACGTCAGGCCCACAAGCACCGAGTAAGTGTGTGGAATGATGGATTCCCGGCTTGGGGCAATTGACCCTTTTCGGTTTCCACAACGCTTCCTTCCCTCTCATCCAACACGGTGTTCTGTAAATTGGCTTTCCCTGTAGCTTATCATCCCGCTTCGGACCTGCCACCCCACAGGGGTCCCAGGACAGTGACACGGTCTGGACGCCGGCCGCGCGGAACGCCCCCAGCAGACGGCGGTCACCCTACCTCCATCGCTTCCGGCTTGGACCATGGCGCTCTCTGATGACTCATGCCTTTCCTCCCGGATTTCCGGGGACGCGGCTGCGTGCGGCGCCGGCTGGCGCGAGACTCGGTCTCTCCCGTGTCGCGGCCGGGGCGTTGAGCGAGCGGGTAGACAGCGGCGGGAGGCGCGGCGGCGTCTTGTGGGAAACGCATCAAAATGGATCGGCGAACCCGAACGGCGAAGTCGTCCACCAACCAAGCGCCGCATCACTCCCCGGTGGCGTCTAAGAGAGAAAGGAGACCTAGCATGTTCGAGAAGGAGTCAGTGAGTGGAGACCGCTTAGCCAGAGGCAGCTTTCCCACCCTTTAGACCAAGCTGCTCTGTCCCGGTCAGCGCCCGGAGGTGCAGGAAGGATGGCTGCCCCTTCTTTTGTTTCTCTGACCCCTGTGAAGCNGAGTTTAGGTGGAACAACGTGGTTTAGACGTTGAAGGACGAAAGTTTTTAGTTGTTAAATCCAAAGAGCCATACGTTAACTAATAGGAAGTTTTTACACGATCGTTCTCAATTCTTTTCAGACTTAGCTCGCAAATGTCCAGAGTTATCCAATAGTTGTATTGATTGCGCTTTCTAAACGCAATTTTAGTATATACATGGTTTACCAACCCCAAGTGAGTTTATACCATATATATGCACTTCACACACACACACCACACCACACCACACACCCCTAGGGAAAAAACTGACATGTACAGATCAGTGAAGTCTTCTTATTTGTTATTTTAAGAATATTTTTAAGAGGAAAAGTTGAAAATATCTAGTTATTTTAGTTATTTCTCTGATACCAGTAGAGAAAGTCATCATCCCATTTTATTGGCATTAGAACACTGGCATTTCTGTATGATTGTCTTTGAAAACCATTAGTGTAATCAGAACTCTATCTTCTATTGAGGCAATAAGGAAAACATTTTGCCCAAGGATACAGAACTAACTGAGCTTAGAACCAGTGTCCCAGGACACCTGGTATTTTCATATCTATTTCACGTGGCTCATGATTGATTGCTAGGATGAAGCTAGATATAACAAGAAAGACATGAATTTTTGAAAATTGAACTATCTGAAGATCACTTAGAGTGATGACAACATTTTAGGTTTTAATGTCTCTTTGTGTCAGAATTTTACAGAGAAAAGAACAAATAGGAAAAAAGTAAGAATGCCAAGTTCACACACCTAGGAAAAAGAAAAACATTGTACTATGTTAAAGCTTTGGTTACCAACAATAAATAAAGATTTCTATACTTTGAAACAGACAAGAGTGACTTCTGCCTATCTTGAAAGTTGAATGAACCTGGATTCAACATGAAAATACATATTTAGCAAAAATCTAGAAGCATGGGTACATGAACCAAGGCAGCTTATTTTAAATAAATATTTTTATATATGTATATATATTCTTATATATATATGTATATATATTCTTAAAGTCTAGTCTTCTGAAGGTAAAAACTTTGAATAGGCCAGTAATTAAAAAGAAATTTAAACAGGATCCCATGTTTGCTAACCCTAACACTGAATGTTATTTTCAGCTTTCAAGTGGCCAGTGGTGTCTATATTTCTGAGAATATGAAAAGTCAGAACACACTTGAATCAAAATGAGCACATCTGAATTTTAACTGTCCTGTATCCATTTATAGAAAATTACTCGTTTTATGCATATGTATGTGTGCCTGGGTGTATGTACATGTACCATGTGAGTGCAGTGACAGCAGTGGTTGTGGGCCACCAAGTGGCTCTTCAGCAAGGAAGTGCTCTTAACTGCTGTCCAGCTCCCTGTGTCCATTCCTTTTTTTCTAGTGGTATATTTTCAGAAAAGTAACTCGTCCCAGACTGGATAGAGTTTTAGTGGTTTAGGTGACTACTTAAACTTTGTAGGAGGTTGAAACCAAATTAGATTAATTTAATAAACTAAAAAAAGGCTTGAGATTTATCATAATGGCAGATGNAAACTGGAGTGTCCTTCATGTGTCTTTCTGAGTCTAGTTCTTCAGGTTTTTCTTCCTGTCTGTGAATTACTCCCATCTTTCCAATACATTGCATTTTTGCTTAGCAGGAGTTAGGTCTTTGCAGTCAAAGATTACAAAACCTTAGGCAGATTACTAGAAATTGACAACTTGATCAATCTCACTCAAGCACATGTATTTGAAAACCATAAACATTAGCAAATAAATAGCACTTTCTAAATAATGACATGAGTAAGCTCAGTTGATTCTAGCTCCATGTAGATAAGTGCCATCCAATTTGTATTGATAACAAATTTGATGGCATTTAAAAAGATGACAAAAGTTTCATCTCAGCTGAAAGCATAAAGTACTTTTAATAACAGGGTGCTACATGAAGTGACAGGTATACATAAAGAGGAAATGTCAGAAATGCAGTTTTCAACATAGTATGTTCACTAAGGGTTAATTTGAAGCTCTACATGTCCGATTCCCAAAAGGATCATGCAATCTTGAAAACACTGTTAGTGTTACAGTGTATTAATAGTGTATTCCTTGAGTGTATTGTAGTGGAAAAGAAGGTAGTAGTCACTTCTTAGAGAAAGGTTGAGTTAGCCTTCCATAAATAAANATAATGTCAGATCATGTGCAGTGAATGGAATTAACAGATTTACTCTCACAGAAAGAAGACTAGTAAACTTAGAAGCGTGAGGGGAAAGTTCTGAAAAGGTGATCAGTGTCAGTGACGGGCCTCCGTAGTCTTGTTATTTGAGTCCCTAAAGAAAAAAGGAAGGCTAACAATAATGCTTGAAATCCCAGATGAAAAGCAACAAATATGAAAACGAAACCCATAAACCAAAGAATCTCAAAGAATTCCAGGCACAAGAAACAGGAAATTCTGCCAACACATACTCGAAACCAGTGATATAAACATTTCTATGAAAGAGAAAATAGCAGGCTTCTCAGAAACCATCTGAATCAGAAAACACTGAAGCAGCGTCTCTACTGAAAAAAAACTAGACCTCAAATACTATATGCAGCTAAAATGTATTTCAGAAACAGAATTCCAAGTTCTTGATGTAAGGGGGTTGAAGTCCCTACATCTTAGATAACAAGTAAAAAAATGCAAACTGAAGATCAGTTTTAAATACACTAGAAAAGTGATTATAGAACAAATTGCTACCACAAAAGTTAGTGACAGTTGGTAGAGAGAATCAATATACCAAAGTTCAAACTTTCAGTGATAGGCTATGAAAACCTGAAATGTAACTGATGAATTACTAGAGTCCCCGCTCTGTTTGCATGCATGTATGCACATGTGTGTGTGTTTTATACATATATATATATACATATATATATAAAGTGTTTTATATATATATATATAAAATAGATGGTGTGGTATAATATATATATTATGTGTGTGTGCTTGTGTAGCAAGCTTTCTTATTGGCCTAACTTTGGATTGCCAGCCTGCAAATAATGACCTGGAGACTTATTAATTATGAAAGCTTGGCCTTAACTTAGGCTTTTTCCCAACTAGCTCTTAGAACTTAATTAACCCCTATTTTTTTAATCTATGTTCTGCCACAGCGCTGTTACCTCTTCTTAGTATGCACATCTGACTTGCCTCCAAGTCTGCTGGCACATCGTGTGCCTAAATTCCTCCTCCCAGTTTCTCTCTTTCTGCCCAGAAGTCCTGTCTATACCTCCTGCCTAGCTATTGGCTGTTCAGCTTTTTATTATACCAGTCACAGTAGTACATCTTCACACAGTGTACAAATATCCCAAACAGTTCCCCCTTTTAGCTCTAATACAGTAAAATTATATTCAATAAGAACAATTATCAAGTAAGAATTACATTCACAATGTCCAGTCCATTTGTATTTGGCAAATCTGGAGAAATTATTGTATTATCTATCCTATCTTAGTGAGTCCAAAATTTTATACCATTAAACCACTTTCTATCATAACTTGTATTACCATCCTAAAAATATCTTTTTAGACCTAAAACCATTTTTTTAGATAAATAACTTAAGCTTTTATCTCTCTCAACCTTATGCACTTTACATCTCTTATGTAAGTTTCTTTTCTGAATTTAGTAACAAGGAAAACTGTAACTATAACTATTCTAGTCTTCAACCCCCATCAGAGACTCAAGAAGGATATACTATTACCTAAGTAAAGAAGAAGTGCAGAGCAAACAACTGCCAAAACTATAGAAATGACAGAGACAGCTGGCTGCCAGGACACTCACCCAAGGTTCCTCTGCAACCTTGGGGCATCTATCTTCAGCCTACAGGCCTAGAATATCTGACAGAATTTTCTGTGAAGCAGGAATTTTGAAGGACTATCTTACCTTGTCTTGGCAAAGTTCATCAGTCACTTTCTTTTGTGTCCTGCTTGTCCAGTTTGGACAGCATACTGTCAGCAGTTGAGGTAAGGGCAGTTTCTTGCCCAGGGGCTAACATTGCTACAATAAAAGCAAACTCCATGTGGAGGGTCTTCCATGCGCATCATCCTTTTTTGAAGTAAATTGGTGCTGCTAGGAACAGACATGTCTCACTGTCATGAAAAGCCTTAAGTTATTAAAACATCTTAAGTGCCATATTCTGTAGGTCTCTGAAGTGTTTGAAGACTACCTATCTAAAACATATTTCTGTTTGACCTTGAAAATACACTTGGCATGACACAACTTTGATAATTATAGATAACTACTAACTTATATTTCTTAATTATACGTTACATTTTTAATGAACTGCATAGGTACCTTAAACAAGAGTAGAAACNTATATACAGTATAACAAAAAATAACCTTAAATTTGCATCAGTATGCAAAAATATCTTAAAGAAGAGTAGAAAACATATAGACTATGTTCTAACAAAAATAACCTTAAATTTGTATCAATAATCAAAAATACCTTAAACAAGAGTAGAAACATATATAGAGTATAACAAAACCTTAAATTTGTATCAATATACAAAAATACCTTAAACAAGAGTAGAAACATAAAGAGTATGTTCTAACAAAAATAACCTTAAATTTGTATCAATATACAAAAATCCATACCAATGTAAAATGTTTGAAATTAATAGTTGCTTTTTAGTCTAAAAGTAGATTCAACAATCTACCCTTTTGTCCTATCATTTCTATATCCCCCTTTTTCTTTTCAGAATTAGATCCCTGAATCTAATCTCCTTTGTTCAGCTTTCTCCCTGATTATGACCAACAACAACTTGTAACCAACCCCCCTAAATGATAAGCGTCCATAATCCATTGAATGACCAAAAGCCATCCACCCGACCTCTTTGGAATGTGGGTGTCATGTTCTCTAGACTGCTTCCTGTTGTCTGAGGGTGACAGTATCTCTAGGGGATCCTGAGAAAATTGGAACAATGGTCAAGTCCTGGGAGAGCTAGCTGTATTATTTTTGCTTAGTCTCTGTGTGATGGGAAAGCATAGAGCTTATCTGAAGTCTGGGCTGGATAGTCTGTGAGGCTGGACCATCTCAGCTAGAAGCTTTGAAGTTGTTCTGGATGCAGAATTTTGAGGAAATTAGAACAGAGACATTCTGAGCGGCTGGATTACCTGGGCTACTTGTTCTCAATGATGTCTCTGGTCCTTTTTTTTTCTGAAAACACACAAACTTTTAAAGGTAACATATAGATCTGTTAACANAAGTATAGAATGTGCAATGTGCATAAGTCAGCTAAAGATGATTTTTTTGTTCTATGTTTGAGCAGGTAAAAGGCATCTGTTATCTTTATAAGTCTGTTTGGACTGAATAACCAAACCTCTACCATGCCATATGAAAGGATGGCATGTAATAATAAGTCATGAGGACTCTGTAGCCAACAAGATTTATCATGTCTCATTCAGTCTCAGCTGTTCCCATGTCGAGGGATCAGCATATACGTGACCTGTCTTGTACTTTTTCTTTTGTTTCTTTACCTCTGTAGCCAAGATTTTCAGGAGGTCTCCCCTGATCAAATCTTGTCTTTATTAATCTTGATCCATAGCTTTTTGTTTCCTGTAGAAACACAAGCAAAACCTCTCCCCCAACACAACATANTTTCTTACTTCCATTTTGAAGTTAAGGCATTCTTAAAATATATATTAAGACAGTCTTAATATATATATTGTGTGTGTGTTTAAGTATATCAGAGCACTTTGTTCTTCACAAAATCTGCCCTCTTGAGAAATTGTAAACTAGACCTAAGCTATTGAAGTTTTGCAAAGTGTGACTATCAAAAGGGAGCCAACTCCAGCCTTTTCTAGATTTTCTTTTCTTAAGGAAGAGAGAACGCAGGTGGCACAAAATATTTGAGAAACATTTGAGAAATTCACAGTCCAAAGGCACGGACTCATTAAAGACCTAAGACCTAATCCAGATTTTTGTGAGTTTGAGGAGGCCAGCCTAGTCTACAAAGTGAGTTCCAGGACAGCCAGGACTGTTACACGGAGAAATCTTGTCTTCAAAAACCAAAAACAACAACAACAACAACAACAACAACAACAAAACCCAAAAAACAAAACTAAGCTACATCCTTTTCTCCCATGCATTACAACCACGTTACTGGAGGCCTTTTACAGAAGTTCTGACACTATGAGTTGGTCTGACTATCAAGAAAAAATTACAAGGCATACTGAATGGTAAACACCCCAAAGAGAGCAAGCAAGAACCATACATTACACATTACAGGAATAAAAGTATCAATAGAAATATCTAAAACAAATGAAAAAAGAACACAGACNNAAAAAGAAGAGGAGAATGTTTGAAAACTCTGAGGCAGTTATAGAAGTTATAAATTAGTCATAATGGAAATCCCAGATAGAGAATGGAATATAAGAAATATAAGACCTATGAACTAGAGGCTATACCACAGTGCCAGGAAGGTCAGAGAACACAGCAGAAAACAAGCCAAAACAAAATTTATATGTAGGCATATAGTCTCAAGCTACAGAAATTAAAGATGAAGAGAAATCCAAAAAGAAGCNAGAAGCCAAAACACACTATAAGAGAAAGTTACATTCATAGTCTCAGAAATAATGAAGAATAGAGTGAAGTAAAAGTATTCAGAGAAGAAAAGTGACAACTTAGGGTATTTATTTATTTTATATGCATTGGTATTTTGCCTGCATGTATATCTGTGTGAGGATGTCCGATACCCTGGAGCTGGAGTTCCAGACAGCTGTGAACTGCCATGTGGGTGCTGGGAATTGAACCCATGTTTTCTGGAAGAGCAGCCAGTGCTCTTAGCCATGAGCCATCTCTCCAGCCCCAACATCTTAGGATTTTTATACCCTGCAAACTACTCTCAAATGAGGAAAACTGTTTTTAGACAAAATAACTGCTGTGGAATAATGCTTTTGTACACTGGTTTAATAAAACACTGATTGGCCAGTAGCCAGGCAGGAAGTATAGGCAGGGCCAGCACACCAGGAGAATGCTGGGAAGAGGAAGGGCGGAGTCAGGAGTCGCCAGCCAGATGCAGAGGAAGCAAGATGACAAGGCAGAACTGAGAAAAGGTGGCTAAACATGGATAAGAATTATGGGCTAATTTAAGTGTACGAGCTAGTCAGTAATAAGCCTGAGCTAATGGCCAAGCAGTTATAATTAATATAAGCCTCTGTGTGTTTACTTGGGGGATGCCAGTGGGAGAGATTTGTCCCGACCGCCAGCCAGGTGGGACACAGGAAAACTTCCAGCTACAAATAATGAAAGAAATTTATCTCCAATAAATCTGCCTTACACAAAATGTTAACAAATTTTTTTGTTAACAAATTTGAATCTACATAAAAGAGCATCAAAGAAAGACTAAATAAAGGTTAATTTANAAACCTTTAATGTTCCTCTTTTTATGCTAACAGATAATGGTTTGTTAAAAATAACAGGAAANACATAAAATTATGTTTGCACATGAATGCACGTTAAATGTNTATGTGCATTAATGTGTGTATGTGTTATAGGTGAGATGAATGGCAGCATGACAAAAAGAGTGGGAGGAAAGAATTCAAGTTGTTTAGTTATTTTAATTGATGCTATCCATGAAGCGTTACAGTGTTAGCTGAAAGTGGGTTTGGATTAGCTGCAAATGCATATTTCCAAACTTTAGGGTTAGGAGAGGAAGTAGAGGAGATGGAGGAAGAATGAGTAACACACTAGGAAATTAGAGAAGAGGAATCCTNTTAAATGCTCAGTTCAAATCACAATAGAAAAGAATGGAAGGCAAGAAAACAAAGAACAAGGGTATCAAATACAAAAGAGTAACAAATATGATAGATATTAACCCACTCATACCAATAATCACTCTGAATGTCATTAGTCTGAGTACAGCAGTTTAAAAACGGCAGTTGTTAGAGTGGATTAAACTAAGACTTAACTGTGCTTACAATAAGATCACTTAAAATACACATACATAAAAGGAGATGGGTGGAGAAAGACACACGTGTCAAAATTAAGTAGGAGTAGCAATAGACTTCAGACAAAGCAAAAATCAAAGCANGTAAAGACATAATAATGAAGTGAGGCATTGCGTAACAAGAATGGGGCCAGTTGTCTGGGAAAACCTATCAGTTCTTGCAAATANACAACTAGTGATACAGCATCAAAATATGTGAGAGGAAAATGTATAGGTTTAAAGAATAAATACACTAATCTAACATAATGGGAGATTTCAGTAATACATCTGTCAAAAAAATGGACAGTGCTGGATCTGGCTCTTGTAGAACATCTTTCTACCATGCATGAGGCCCTAGGTATAATCTCCAACCCTAGAATTTTTTTTTTACTTTCAACAGATTTTATTGTAAAACCTTGCAAATAAAAAACATCATGTACTGAAATGTACCAGATCCAAAGCCTATACACCTCTGTGAACTTCTATGAAGTTAGAATAGTACACAAATTTGTACATGTGGTTTATGTGTGACTTAGTTACTTTTCCATGTATATACCAGNGCATACACCACCACCTGCTGGTAAATAAGTTAATAAATGTAATTAAACCAAAAAATAAAACTAATAGCTCTTATGAATATTAATGCAAAAAACCAAACACTTTAAAAAAAGCACTAGCATCAGTATTCAATTCAAAGAATTATACACTGTGACCAAGTTTTCCTGAATGCAAAGATAGGTCATCATATAAAAGTCTACCAATGTAGTACATACAACGAAGCAGTATCCATTGATAAGAAAAATCATTTTTGTCCAAATTTACCCTTTCATCATAAAAAAATACTGAATAAAATAATAACTGGAATTATCAGAACATTAAAAATCTGTNCATTAAAAGCCCATAGCTAACATCATATTCAGTGGTAGAAGACTAAAACTTTGTCCTCTAATAGGACTAAGCAAACATGTCTATTCATCACTTCTAGTCAACATGAAACTGGAAGTTCTAGCCAAGCAAGAAGGTACAGAAAAGAAATTCTTGGTTATTAAGAAAATGAAGCTTGTCACTTTAAGGGACTAGAAAATTGCTCCAGAAACTACTGTAGTGTTGTCCATTGTTTTGAAACTGCTGCATGACATTGTCACCTGCAGATGTGCTGCGTTGTTTTCACAGTGTTCATAGATAGCCTGGGGTGCATGCAGTCCACCAGTCAGTCACAGGCTGGACACACCTATAGGGTGCTAAATAATTATTTTATTAATACAAATTGGATACTTCTGAAGGAAGCATCATGTCAAAATATTACATGTCAAAAAATCATAGACTGATATATATTACATGTCAAAAATGGACTGATATATATATATATATAAAATATTTACACACAAATATGTATATGCTTTTGTTATCTTTTCAAGTTAAGATTTATAAATGTGTTACTTAAATCTGTTACTTATTTAAAGATAACTAAATGTATGGGTAATATTTCCATAAGTGCAAGTAGGAAGGAAGCATGAAAAGTTGTTTTATCTTCATCCCTCAGCCACTCTGTGGAGGCTACTCTTGTTTCTGGTCCTTTTGGATATTCTGTAGGTATTCTAAATATATGCACACAAGTTTGTATATTTGTGTATGTCTTGGTTACTTTTCCTGTTGCTGTGGTAAATACCCTGACAAAAGTGGCTTAATAGAGAAAGAGTTTGTGTTTGCCTCATGGTCCCAGGGTACAATCCACCAAGACAGAAAAGTCATAGCAGTGGGGGTCTGAGGTGGCTGATCACATTAAATCCACATCCAGGAGGCAGAGAGCAGTGATTACTTGTGCTCTAACACTGTGTCCTTTTTATACAGTTCAGGATCCCTTCCTAGGGAATGGTGCCTCCCACAGTGGGTAGGTATTCTCATTTTAGTTAATCAAATCAAAATAATCCTCCATAGGCAAGCCCAAAAGCTTATCTCTCGGGTGGTTATTTAGTCTCAAGTTGATGGCAGAAACTGTTAATAGTTGGCAGTTAATAGTCTAAGATTTAGTGACTGCATAGAAGTCTGCCTAGAAGATTTTAGGTTTGTTAGCTCTGCCTCCACTATATGCAGATTCTTAAAGTCTGAAATGTAATCTTTCTCCCTTCCT
>LZPO01117256.1:98149-110055 GCA_001675575.1 Neotoma lepida
CGAGACAGGGTCTTACTATGTAGCTCTGGCTGTCCTGGAACTCACTATGTAGATGAGGCTGACTTCAGACTCAGAATGCTGGGAATAAAGGCATGTGCCATGAAACACTGTTCCCAAACCTGGTGCAAGGAAACAGTACACACAAAAAAAAGTTATGTAAAGGAACCTCATCTCCTGTCATAATACATGCAAAAAGTAGCTCAGAATGAATCCAAATCCTAAATATAAAAACTGCCTCGAAAACCCTGAGTTAGCAACAGATTGTTAGACATAACACCAAAAACAAAAGTTACAAAACAGACAACTTAGACAACATCAAAATTTTCAAAAGGGAGAAAAATGTGATACTGCCAACTGTAGTGTAAAAAGAACCATAGGATGCTAGAAAATATTTACAAACCATATATCTGATAAAGGAATTAATATGCAGAATACATAGAGAAGTCCCATAACTCAACAGCAAGAAGGAAACAGGAAGCTTCTTTTAAAATGAATAAATGCAGTGGAACACTGTTGCACTCTTGCCTCTACTGCAGAGTTAGACGGTTCAGATTGAGGCGGTCATAGTACTCTTTGAGATTCAAGATTACAGTTGTATGCAGTACACTGGAACTTCCAAAACAGGTCTGTTCTTTGCTTCTGGGTTTGTAGAGCCTAAGAAATAAATTATAGCTTACTGTCCAGTTCACTGAGAAAGAGGTCCTTGAGATTCTGTTTTTCCAGGTGTTTGTGACTTACTGAGGGATAGACAAGGATCAGAAGTCGCTTAAGTTGTACCTGATATGCATGAAGTAATTGTAGTGAATATTAAATAAGACTTGAGAGTTGTTGCTGCCTTGCTTTGGTCTCTTAGGCCTAGAAGTTAGGAGTCTTGGTTGTTTTTTTTNAATTTATTTTTATTTTTATTTATATGTCTTTATGTGTGTATGCACATGTGGGTGTGGTACCTGCAGAGACTAGAAGATCACACTAGATCTCCTGGAGTTGGAGTCATAGGTGGTTGTGAAGCTGCCTGATGTGGTACAGGGAACTGAACTCTTGTCTTCCGCAAGAGCCGCAAGTGCTCCTTAACTACTGAGCCCTCTGTCTAGCCTTAGGTTCTTGGCATGTATAGGAATTGCCACTTTCAGTGAATATTTTTATGTGAAGTTTTGGATCATTATTTTTACTCTTTTGTAATTTGTCTTGATAAATACAGCAATAATAAAAATGAATTTCAATGCTTCAAATTATTTTAAAATAATTTGAAATATAAATGATTAAAATGTAATAAATGCCACATGTAAGGCATAATATGTGTTTATGTTTCAGCTTTAGTTACTATCCAGCAGAAAACTTAATAGAGTACAAATGGCCACCTGATGAAACAGGAGAGTATTATATGCTTCAGGAACAAGTCAGTGAATATCTGGGTGTGACTTCCTTCAAGCGGAAATATCCAGGTACTTAAGGCTTAGTGTGTATAATGGATGACATCTGACTCCTAACAAGACAGGGCACTCATTCCAGGTCTTGGTTAAGAATGATTTCTATTTTATATACTTACGAAGCAAATACACTTGCTGAATGTAATTTACATTATCACTCAGCACCTCAGACTCTTTAGTTAGTATGTTTTTAGGTGCCACCAAGTTAAGGGCAGAGTAAGTACTGAGATTATAGGTGTGTGTCACCATACCTAACTACTTGGGGTTAATTTTGAAAAACAAAAACAAAATCACTTTATAGCCAAGTGTTTTATTTTACTGTTGTTCTGACTTCAAGCATAGAGTTAGCTCTAAGCCATACTTGGATTGTAGAGAGCCGTTCATGATGAACTGCCCTAATGGAGTTGCATGCTTTACTTTGGATTATTCTAGTTTTAATTTTCTAATGTCTATTTCTCTAATTTGTAAGATTATTTTGTGTGTGGTTACCTCAGTATTAATGATATTTAGAATATGCATTAAAAGATGTGTTTAAAATAGTTTTTTAAACTTTTAAAAGTTTTCAAATGTATAGTTTTAGTTTTTCATACTCCTTTTGTTCTGCTTTTGGAGATTTAGAGCGACGAGATTTATCTCACAAGGAAAAACTCTACCTGAGAGAATTAAATGTCATTACGGAAACACAGTGCACACTAGGTAATCAGCACCTAATGTGTGTTTTATGCTGAACATTGTAGGTAATACTGGATAAATGTCACATGTTCTAAAGTGTTTACAAAGTTAATAAAATAAATTACTTAAATGCTAAGTTGTTGACTTCATAAAATGTAAAGGACATGAATAAAATTTATATTTGTATCTAAGTATAGACCTTTATCTCTCTGTAGTGCTGGGGATTGAACCCATAGATCCTTATCTTTTAAAAGGCAAATCTTGTTAAATTGTTAGTTTATCATAGCATATACTTTATATATCTTTTTTCTTTGGTGAGTGTGTTAATGCTAAAGGTACTTTTCAGTGTGAAATTCATCACAGCAGTGGGCAAAATCTACATGGCATATGTAGACTGGTGAATGTGAACTGTGAATTGATTATAGTATTTGTGATATATAGATTTGAAGACTAGGAAATATATATTGAGAAATAATTTTTTATATTTCATGTATTACTAGTGGCTTATATCATTATTTTGAATATTATAATTATATCATTATTTCACAATTATTTCTAAGTATATTCTTATAATTTATGTAAAATCTAAAAGAAACTCATTTGGTTGAAAAATTGATTTCTTTGTCCTTACAAGATAACCTTTAGTTTTGATTGTTTGACTTTATTATGAAGAATAACTTTTACTGTTTTAAAATGTAATTTTGCTTTTTTTTTTTTAATGTAGAATAATTTGAAAAAGAAACTAGTTTTGAAAAAGTACCTGTGTTCACTTGGCCTTAAAAGATTTTCTTTACTTTTTTGGGGGGTTCTAAAATAGGTTTAACAGCATTGCGCAGTGATGAAGTGATTGATTTAATGATAAAAGAATATCCAGCTAAACATGCTGAATATTCTGTTATTCTACAAGAAAAGGAACGTCAGAGAATTACAGATCATTATAAAGAGTATTCTGTAAGTGATTTGAAATGACTGACATCTGTTTTAGGGGATGGGGAAGCAATAATTTTATAAAATTATATATGATTTCTAACTGTAATATTTTTCTTTCAGCAAATGCAACAACAGAATACTCAGAAAGTCGAAGCCAGCAAGGTACCTGAGTATATTAAGAAAGCTGCCAAGAAGGCAGCCGAATTCAACAGCAACTTAAACCGGGAACGCATGGAAGAAAGAAGAGCGTATTTTGACTTACAGACACATGTAGGATTACTTAGCTCAGTAGTATCTGGGTCTCCTTTGTTTNTGTTGCAGAATGGTCATCACTCCCTTTATATTAGTATTATTATCATTATTATTAATTATTATTATGGTGCTGTGTTTCTTTTCTCACAGAAGTTGATACCATTTTTAATGACATATTGAATAATGCCATTTGCCTGCCCTCTTCCCCTCTCTCCTTCCTGAAATTTCTTTGCTTTATGATTAAGAGTTTACTGAGCAAGACTAACAGTAGCTATGTATCATAATTCCTGTGTCCCAAGAGTAGTAAGAGTAGTATACTATGCTTGTCTCTGGTTTTGATGGGAGCCTCATGAGGTTAGACCAGTGTCCCCACATTTCATAGAAGGAGCAGCTGAGTTCCAGAGAGGTTTTCAACTTGTGAAAGACCGTGGTGAACCAGAGACATCATTCCTTTCCTCAGAGTCTATGCACCTGGTGCATAACAGGCACAAAACTCAAGCATACAACCAGAAAGTGCTAACCATCCCTTCGATTGTTGCTACAGCATCACTTAAACTGATAGCTTTTCTGTGGGGTGGGGACATAGACATGGGGTGTACACATGGGAATTCTTTTCTTGAAACCTTGACTCCCAGGTTGGGGTCAGTTTTCACGTTTCTCGATGTTAACACAGGTTATCCAAGTGCCTCAAGGAAAGTACAAAGTGTTGCCAACAGACCGAACAAAGGTCAGTTCTTACCCAGTGGCTCTCATCCCCGGACAGTTCCAGGAGTATTATAAGAGGTATTCAGTATTTTTAATTATCTTTGGTTTCAGAGCCTCCTAAACATTTATGTTTATCAGGGACGCCAAAACACGTGTAGGATTTGCGTCTCCAAAATTTTCTTCTTGGGTTCTGTGTAAAGAACACCATTCTATCTGAATGTGAAGGCCTGCTGATGAAGTCTGGATTTGTCACAGACAAGTACCTGAGATCCTGTAGCTCTTTGGTACTCACAGTATGGCACATAGCCCAGTAGTTTGGTACTGTTGGGAAGCTTTTCTGAAATCAGAATCTTAGGTGGGTTCAGCTTCAGATTCCTCTCCAGTGTCTTCACTTAAGTGGTGCTCACAAAGTGCAGTGCAGAGTGGAGTGTGTGACTTGATGGTAATAAGACGATATAAAAGAAGGGACAGAGTAAGTACCAGGGCAAGCATGGACACACGTTCCTGTGAGTGTACTTATTTCCTGTTTCCATCCTAAATATAACCAAAACCTTTTAAACCAGGACTGATGGGTTCCTCTTGTTTCAGAACCTTACGTTTTTCTTCCAGCAGATGACCTCATTCTAGAAACCTGTTCTCAGAATAAGTGTTCTTCAGAAAACATGACTTACCACAGAGCATGGAACTGCACTTGCTGTTTGATAGTCTAAATTGTGCAAAATTTTAACTTAAATTTTTTTTAATCTGGAAGTTGCTAAAAATCTGGTAGTGTTCTGCCAGTCCCTTTCTTCTGTTGTGATGTCTTGGTGAAGTAGCTCTCTTGAGGCCAGGAGGGCTGTGTGTCACCAGACTAGGAGACGTGTAAATGTTGGAATGCATGCTTCACAAAATGTTTTAAAGTAACTGCTATTAAAGACTTTCCTAATTTTTATCTCCGTGTACTTCATGAAGTTGTTTAGTCCTCTTGTCAATCTCATGACAGAGAGTAGACTCTCTGCTGAGCCTATTTTTGAGTGTAAGGATGCAGCCCAGAAGTTGCCACAACTCAGGATGTGTAGCTGAACATGAGCATGAGATGGCCTGGGCCCAGGCGTTCATGTGCTGTCCAGGGCTGCTAGGGTTTCACTCCTATCTGTCGACACATTATTCATTATTTTTATATTTAGGTAGGATCAACTGCATGGTCAGTTAGGAAAAAATGTTCAGATTTCTAAAATTTATTACTTATCCCCACCTGATGACCAAAATGAAAAAATTCTCCCTCCCCATTTTTGTGAAGTATTTGTGAGAAGCTTAAGGCTAATTTCACAGCTTAAAAGGTAGTTTTTACCTATTTAATATTCAAGGAAGAATAAAAGCAACCTTTCTGAATTTAGGTACTCACCAGATGAGCTTCGATACTTGCCATTAAACACAGCCCTGTATGAGCCACCCCTGGACCCAGAGCTCCCGGCACTAGATAGTGATGGTGATTCAGATGATGGTGAAGATGGTCAAGGGGACGAGAAGCGGAAAAATAAAGGCACTTCGGTAGGCCTGTGGACCTTAACAGAGGCGTCCTTTGATTACTTGCTGATGCTTTCCTGGAATGTTAAGTTGAGCTCTATTACCATACTGTTTGACCAGAACAATTACATATATTTCTAGAAAATTTTCACCATGAATATTTATTGTGTGTTGATGTAAGCAGGTTGTGCATTGCTTTTTTAGGCATGTTTTATATTGAAAAACTTCTATTTTGAGCAAGATAGGCAATTGTATAGAACATTAATAATTCTTGTATCCAACTTGCTGCTTATGCAGATTAAAATACTGAACAAAATAGACTGATCTTTTGCTACAGAGAAATGTATTTTTCTTGGGCTGGGGCAGCACATCACCTTGTGCTCCTTTTGCTTACCCTGAGGCTTCCTGCAGGAAAACATTAGCTTACTAATATGTTGTATTGTGTATTTAGTTTTTCTGGGTGCCTTTTTTTATACAAAAAATTAAGCTGCTAAAAAGTAGAAGTTTGCCTTTGGCATGAAGGACAGTGGTGGTTTAGAGTTGTGACTTTCTTCAAAAGTACACATTAAGCCACATCCATCTTACACCTTACATTGTAGCCAACTCAAATATGTGCTGTCATTGAGTAGCATTATATTTCCTTGTCTGCAACAGCTTCTAACACATACTTATGTGTTACATGAAACAAGGTCTTATCCAAACCCTACAGTGGTGATGCCTCCTGTCAGTTACTGGAAAANAGCTATGGAAGTTAGGGATGATGAACCCAATTTTATCTCACTGTTCTGAGGAATATGAATTAATCTAATATTTGAGAAAAGCATTTTGACAGCATACCCAGAATTTTTTTCACAGATTTTGACCTGGAAAATTTGCTAACAAGTAATTCTAGGGACTTAATTAGATGTTAGCAAATATTAAATAGAAAAAAAAGAGTTGATTTTAGTGTTGTAGATTTTAGAAATAAATCTTTATCCACAGTGGTGATACATTTACACAAAAGAAATGCAGTTCAAAGAATATGAGAAAATGCATATAGTACTTTACCAACATGAGAAAGCACGTTTGCACATATATGCCATGTGATCCATGTGCATAGTCTGTATGTGATTGTGTACACACATTGATCATGTGTACACTGATGCATACAGTGTAATCACATGTGCACACACATACGGTATATCCAATTTTGTGGATTACACTGCCAGAATGAAACCACATTATGAGGATATAGGGTGTGTATGAGAGAGCCTGGGCTTCTGTAGAATATAAACGCATTGAGAAACCAGAAAGGAGACATGTTCATGTGCTCAGTCATTGCAAGGTGTTTATCAGGTGGTTATGGATAGCTTAATTCTTTTCCTTCATTTTCATAATTTATGTGAATGTAAAGTTGTTATAAAACTTTAAATTATCAAATGAATTAAATAGTCAGATACTGAGGTCTTATCCTTTGAGCAAATAAAATATGGTCATACTATTGTAGATAGGGATATGTATGGCCTTGCATCTTTTACAGTTTGAACATGGTTATATATTTAAAGGACTTTCATGATGACTTCTATCACTCAGGAAAAATAAATATTTTTATAAATATAAAACAATATGTAGTCCTGTGGCTACATGAAGAATATTGAAGCTGTATAATATAATAGTTGAAGTTGGCAATTCCATTTTTGTTGACTTAAATCAGAAAACATAGTTGACTAGGATACTTGCTAATAGAAGTAGAGTTATTAGAAGGGTAAATAACTTTTAACATGGCCTTTTTTTTTACTCTATTTAGAAATAAATTTCTTAGAATCATCTTTATATTTTTCATTGGATAAAACTTTATAAAACTTTAAAAAAAATGTTTTCTAAATTGAGACTTGCCAGGTGGTGGTGGTGCATGCCTTTAATCCCAGCACACAGGAAGCAGAGGCAGGCAGATCTCTGAGCTCAAGGCCAGCCTGGTCTACAGAATGAGGGCAGCCAGGGCTACACAGAGAAACTCTTTTAAAAGCAAACAAAACAAAACAAAACAAAAAAAACAACTGAGACTCAACTTGGTCTTAATTCCAAGAAACCTTTGTTTTTACTTCTTTTGCTACAGGACAGCTCCTCAGGCAATGTGTCTGAAGGAGACAGCCCCCCTGACAGCCAGGAAGACACCTTCCAGGGAAGACAGAAATCAAAAGACAAAGTGGCCACNCCAAGAAAAGATGGCTCCAAACGTTCTGTACTGTCCAAGTCAGTTCCTGGGTACAAGGTAGAAGAAAAAAGCCCCTGATTCAGACTCTTCCCTGAGCAGCCTCTCCTTGAGACCGTTAACTCTGAGCCGAGCAGCTGGGCTTGCTGTGCTCGCTCCGTCCCTGTGCTGTGCACCTGCCCACTGCTTTCCTTCCCTGGTGGCTTTCTTGTCACTTTTGGTCATGGTATAGCTTCTATTTCCTGTATATAAACAAATTATGGGTCTTCATACCCTTTCACATAATAGCCATGCAAATAAGAGTTTTTAAATTATNGTTTCAAGGCAGAGCTTGATTTTTTTTTTGTTTTGTTTTTTTTGAGTACAGGGCATAATTGTCTAGCATTTTGAATATCTGAACAGTTGGTGAAGCTAAACTTGGTGAGCTGTGAAGTAGGAATGGACTTAACAACCTCATGAGGTAGTATTTTTGTAGTGCCTTTCTATGAGAAGATCTGGGCTTAGTCCAAGGATTGTTGGATCTAGTTGCCAAATTCTGCGAAGTTTGGGATAGTAAACAGTGAAGCCTGTTACTTAGGTCATGCTTTTGTATAGCCTTTGGCAGATAGCTGGTGTAACATTGTGACAAGGACTAAAGCCTAGTTTGTGGATCTGATTATTCTCAGAGTAAGGTCATAGATGATCAGAAACTCTTTTCTGTCTACCTCTCTCCTTCAGAAGGCTGGATGAGGTGAGCAGCTGTAGTGGTGCAAAGGAATGTAAGAGTATTGTAGAAGGAATGGATTTAGTGTTCAGCTTTATGACGTGGATGACGATGGTACAGCATACAGTTCTTCTGGTCTTGGCTGTATTAGACTATACATATGTAGCATAACAATGGCACGTAGCACAGAAAATAAGCAGAAGTGAGCTGTGAGTCATTTTCCCTCAGCCTCACTAGAACACTTTCTGACAGTACATTAATTAGTAAGTTATAATATTCCATAAGTTATTAGAATTGTCCATGTATGATCCACTTAAAAACACATGCTTTTGTGCATGGCCAGCAAATTGTTGGTTTACTTAGCAAGGAATCCTTCCAAGGACAGCCTCAGTAGGCTGCTGCTGTGTGATTTTGTACTTGTTTTGTTTTTTTTTCACATGTATAGCTTATCTGTGCTTTATAAACTAAAGATTTCAGTTACTGCTTAATAATTGAAACCAAACAAACTCCAAAGATTACATTTCAGAAACAGCCTACAGAAGCCAGTATGTGTCACTGTCTTAGAGGTTCCAGCAGGAGTGGCAGCTGTCCAAGGCTGAGGAAGCTTTTAACCAAGGAGCCTGTTTCATCCTGCATTATGAAATAGAGAATATTGAAATAGACATAGAATACAGGCTAGAAATGGAGAACTATCCATATCATCACTGATCTAGTGAATGAATCATATAGATGAACCTTAGTTAATAGTACTCAAGGGAGCTGCAGATGCAAAATAAACATTTTATAATCTGTAAACATTTTTAGTAGCTAAAAATGTTTCAGGTATTTCAAAGATAGGAACAGTCAATATATAGATATTATATATTAATGTGAACATGATTATTGAAAGTTAACCTCTCTATGAAAAGTATTAATGAGCCAAGATGTGCCTAAATATTAGGGTACTTCAAGCTGACACTCAGATATAGACACACACACACACACACACATATTTTAAAATAAGGGAGTTAAGAAACATGATAATGTATGTGATTTAATAAGATGGACTAGTGCTTGCCCTTAACTTGTAGGACAGTATTGCTTAGGTTACATTAACCTGAAATAAAAGTGTAATTGTTAGGCTTCAGGCCTACACATATATAATTAAAATCTATACTATGTTAGTGCTACCACAAAAGTTTCAACTTATTTTGCTATTTTTCAACAAGAGAAGTAAGTATATGTGAGCCTTTTATTTGAGATACTGGGGGCTGTTGGCTGAAGAAAACTAAAAGGTTGTTGCAATTGTTTGAAGGAGATCAGAGGGTCTTAAAGAGGCACAGGGCCTTCCCCCATGATCTTCAAGGGACTTTTGCACCTTCTCTCTCTCCCTCAGTGCTGGTCTTTAGTTTGTCTGTAAGGTCCTGGATGCAGGCTCTCTGGCCTGTTAGACTGGATGCTGACAGGAACAATGTGCTTTTGTATGTTGAACTGTAGCATCACTGTAGAAATGCTACAGAGCCGTCTGTCTCTCCTCTTCTACTGCTGTCTCTTCTCTCCTCCATCTGTCTCTTTTCTTCTTTCCTCATTCTTCTTCCCCTCTCCCATTCTGTCTCTCCTCATATTTTTCTTTTCAACAAGATGAAGATTATTGGGTAAGAAAACATTTTAAATGGTTTAACAGAACATTATGTGTAATTTTAAAGGCAAACCCTGAATTTTCTTAGTGTTTCCTTTTATTATAGGCATTATGTGTATTTTAGTGATTGTAGAACTTGAATTGCTCTAGAATGTGAATAACTAGATTTATGTTTTATTCCTTTTGAGTTGCTTTGTAAAGAGTCTCCTAGAAGTTCTCTTTTCAAAATTTAATATTGTGTAGTTTCTTCCCTGAATTTAGTGAAAAATATTATGCCAGTGTCTAACTAAACTCTAAGTATTAAGTAAGTTTATCTTTTACATTTAGTACAGTTATTGAAAGTTCTGCTGCATATTATGGCAGTTAAGATTCAATCTTAGAAGTGAACTTGTAGCTATTTTTTACTGAGGTCCAGGACACGGTGAAACCATGTGCTTAGGATGCAGCAGGAATAGCAGAGTAACGAACTGCTGTCAGATGCTGGAAGAGCAGGGAATAAAAAATACACGAGGAGATGGAGAATAGTCAATGGGGACATTTTATGTTTGTTTAACTCCATGGTATTTATTATTTTGTAGAGACATTTGTGATTGTCTAGATATTGTTTTTATCATATTTATGTATAAGGTTGACTTTTTAAAAAATAAATAAGCCAAAAATTGTTTTTGAATGCCTCTGTCATCTTTTGCAAAGAAAATATTAAAAAAAAGTAAAAACAAAGTATTTAGGTCTGACAAGGTATACAAGCGGCAGTGAAACATTTAAAGTGATACTGCTTTATAAAAGTTTGAGTGTAGATCTCTGTGGTACAGTAATTTAGAAAAGAGATACAATGTATTTGTGCTAGACTATTACCCTGTTCTCATTTGTCCCTCCCTTTTTTAAAACCATTTATTGATGCACACCTATACATAGTACATGTGAGCACTATTTGTGAAGGTCAAGGTTATGATGCTCAGCTATCCTATCCTTGCCCTGGCACTTTAGGTATAAGAAACCCCTTATACTTTATCCTAGTCCATGTTTAAAGTGCTGATACTATGTATGTTTTTAATCTGAAAGATAGTACTCAATATTCTTTGTATATTTCCTACTTGACTACAATTTTTCCTTGTCCGAAAACACTTTATGTTTTACATGTCACAGTGAATGCTTTTCTCCTTTATGATAGTTCTAACTTTTTAGACATGGAACAAGAATATGCATACCACTCAGATTTCTNTAGTCATTTATGCATGACAGTGTATGAACAAGACATCTTTCAATTAAAATATTAAAATACTGTTTTTTCTTTAACTTAGGTTTTATAGGTTCAGCTTTATATCTCTGGAAAAATACCAGTTTTTGAAATAAAGTGAATATATAAGTTGCTTAACACTTAGGCTTAGCTTTTATGTGTGGTCATTTGGTACATGGAGTTTCTTTTCCAATTATTAGTGGCATATGACATCCTATTTCATTTTTCCTTCCTGGTCTTTATATAGATGATGCTGTGTGTGTAGCAAGCACAGAGTAGAGTGCCACATTCAGGCAACACAAGTTTTTGCAGTTTATGGAGTGCAATCTAGGCTTTCATCAGTAGGGGGTTTTATGTTCTGATCCATCTTATATCCAGTTATGTCTTACTAAAAAGTTCTCATTATCAAATTACCAAAAGTAAAGATAAGGTAATAACAGAATCCCTTTTGAACCCATAGTGAGTTCTTCTGGCATGAATTTATAGCCCTCTTCTACCCTTCCAGCCAAAGGTCATTCCAAATGCTCTATGTGGAATTTGTCTGAAGGGTAAGGAGTCCAACAAGAAAGGAAAGGCTGAATCACTTATACACTGCTCCCAGTGTGATAACAGTGGTAAGTAGAGATGTCTCCTTAAGATTTTAATCTCACCCTGCGTGTTGCCTC
>LZPO01117257.1:0-16001 GCA_001675575.1 Neotoma lepida
AATCATCTGAGACTTCGCCTTGCAAAAATGTCTTGATCACATTACAAGGAAGCCCAGATTATCTGCAGTAACAACAACCATCAATCAAANGAGAAGAAGGCAAAGGTGGAGAAAATCAAGGTAACGGTACTGGGAGGTGTTTAGACCAGGATGGACTAGAATTAAAAACCAGGCTCTCTACTGAATAACTGTGTCCNCCTGGATGAGTCTTGGAATCTTTCTGAGCCTAATTCTTGCTGCTGTCACATGGGAATAAGTCTCAGTTCCAATGTTGAGCATAATCCAGATGGAAAAAGACAAGTAGCATAGCTCACTTACATTTTCATGTTTCCTTTAATTTGTAGGATTGTTCCAATGGGTCANAGCCTAGAGGTTCTTTCAAACTCGGGAGTTCTGATGCCCGCATCATCTGACATCCATAGTCAAGTTTCAAGATCCTGTGGCCTGACTGAAATTATTTNTGAGCTTATATTTATTGCTGCTCACATGTGGTGGATGTACTTATTTTTAAAAGGCTAAAGAACCACTGCTTTAAACTACTGCAAAGATCTACTCTCTTTTCTTTTAGATATTACATTTTTTTAAAAAAAAGTCACAGGCATTTTTAAAGTCACAGTGCATACCTGTGTGTGTGTATGTGTGTGTGTATGCACACACTCATGCACCTGTACATGAGGATTTATACACCCATGTACACATGGAGTCCAGAGAAGGACTTCAGGTGTCCTTCCTCATCACTCTGGACCTTATTCCCCTGAGACAGCATCTCACTGAACCTGGGCACTAGGCTGGCAGCCTAGTCCAGGGATCCTTCTTTTGCTCACATAGTGCTGGGGTTACAGGCAGCTTTTTCTGTGGGTACTGAGGACTTAAACTCAGTACTTCACACTTGCCCACCAAAGGCTCTTACCTTCTGAGCTCTCTTTCCAGCCCTGACATTCCATTTAAAAATGATTCATGAAGCAGGGCGGTGGTGGCACACGCCTTTAATCCCAGCACTCNGGAGGCAGAGGCAGGCAGATCTCTGTGAGTTCGAGGCCAGCCTGGGCTACCGAGTGAGTTCCAGGAAAGGTGCCAAAGCTACACAGAGAAACCTTGTCTTGAAAAAAAAAAGATTTATGAAACATAAAAATAAGTCTTTGTTAAACACCAGTAAGTCCTAGGCACTGAGATGCCGAGTTACACCAGCAGACCAAACAGACAAAGATCTATCCCTTAAGAAGCCGATGCTATAGTGGATTTATTATTTAAGATCAGCCTGTGTGGTCAGATCTAAATGNTAGTCTTTGGGGATCATAGGAACTGAAAAGGGTCTGTGTAAGACAACCTCTGCCTCCACAGCTGAACTAAGCATGGAGACCTAGCTTGACTGATTTTGCTTCCATTTGACACACAATCCAATGGCCCCAGGAGCCTTTGNCAATGGAATTGAGCTGGAATGATCTGGTGGGCATTAAGTTCACCTACAATGTCACCCCTTAGAGGACTGCAGCACCATGATAATTTGGCCATCAGGGTTTTCAGCCTGAAGGAGAAACATGTTCCTCCCATGGCTGACTGAGGATTTAACCCAGGGACACACTTCAGTGCAGAGAAAACAGCATAGCGTGTTCACAGAAAACTCCTGCCTTAGAGTAGAGGAAGACAGGAAAAATAGGAAGAGAGAGCAAAGAGGAAGCCAACAGCCAACAAGGGGAGATGAGACAAAGGTAGAGGTGAGGGGGAAGGGAAGGGTGGAAGGAAGGGAAAAGGAAAAAGAGGAGTGAAGGGAAGGGGAGAAGGGATAGGGAAGGGAAAGAGAAAGAAAGAAGAAAGAAATCCATGGAATGTCCCACAACGTATGCACACATTAAAATATTTTTAGATTTATTTTATTCTATGTGTATGAGCATTTTGCTGCGTGTATATTGGTACACCATGCATTTCCCTAGTGCTTGCAAAGTTCTCCCCTGTAATTGGAGTTATAGACAATTGTAAGCCACCATGTGGGTGCTGGGGATTGAACCTGGGTCCTCTGCAAGGGCAGCCAGTGCTCTTTACTGCGGAGCCATCTCTCCAGCCCCAGTATGCACATTTTATTCAACAGATATTATGGCTTGCCAGCTAGAAGAAATATGGTTCAGTTTTTAAAACCAATAAACACAAAAACATGCAGCAACACAAAAAATGTTCATCAGATAATACATGGAAAATTACAGTGCCCTCTCACATACATGCATATTTATATACAGGCAATATGCTTGGATGAGAAATCAAAAGGGCTACTCACAGAGGGTTTTGCTGGGGGGGTCATAATAATTTTATTTTTTNCCAAAATGATTTTAATTCTGTTACAAATTTTACAACACAAAAGCTTTAAAAAGCATATGGCCCTAGCCTTGTTTTTATTAGTCTGTATTGTAATGAATGCTGAAGTCTGGTCTGGAAACGAAATTTGCTTTGGAAATAAAGGGACNAATTATTGTTCTAAGTTTTAATCACCAGCTTGTGCAGTCTGAGCAGACAGTCTGGGAAGACCTGGGGTGAATCTGACAGAATTATTGAGAATGGAGAGTCTGGGCTAAGGAAGGCTGCTTCCATTACCCCTTGTTTGAACAAGATAAGAGAGGGAGNAACTAAGTATGTCCACAGTACTGGCTGTGGTGGTCTGAACCACAGAGATGGTAGGTGTGCTTAGCAGCAAGGAAGAGGCAGAAATTAAGACAAAGACGGAGGTAGTGTGAGCTAGTGAATAAGGAAATGGGAAAGCAGGAAGATGCAGCCTTGTATAGGGTTGGACAATGATGAGCCAAAACCTTAAGTCCANGTGGTGTGGTTAGCGTCTAGACTTGGTCTGAGATGGCCTGCCCACATGATCACTTTTAACTTTGTTCATGCATCTAATATCAAATTGGATGGACGTTACAGAATGTCGGACTTCTCACTGGTATCTCATCCTCAAAGTTTGGCATTGGCTGCTCATTAGTGTTGCACCTTTTCCTTACCCCAGAGACATGAGTCANGACTTGTATTTTTGCAAGACTGTCACTGTCTTGTACACACCTTAACTTATGGGATTTCCTTGTCTCCTCAATTCTGAAGACTTTGAACTCTGTTGATGTGGACTCCTTCTCCCACTCTAGCCCTTTGGGCAGAGTCATCAGANAGAAGCACGGGGCAAAACACCAATGGGGCATCTAATTAGCTCTCTAGTCTAGATCCAGTTCAAGAAATCGAGTGTTCCCTGAAGGCAATCTTCCATCATAAGCTGAACCCCCTTCCTTTATCACCTCCAGGGCAGAGACCAAGATGTGTGGCTCAATGTTGTAAGGACAGGGTACAGCATTGANATGGCCACACTTGGCAAATCACAGAGATGGCAAGGATGATTGTGACAAAAAAATTTTCTGTGTCCATAAGGATATTCAGACAGCCAGCAGCATCGTTCTCTGATACAGAAAGTGGTCTGTTTACTGCTGAGCCCTCATGGGTCAAAGACATATAATAGGCAAATAAAATAAGGCCATTTAAAACATATATATATATATATATGTATTACATATATATATATGATATAATTACTATACAATCATAGCAGAAAATATCCCCACAAAGTAAAATGTATGAAGGACTTAAATGCTATACACTAAGGACTAAATATGGATTGTGGTATTATTGGACTCTACTTATCTGTTAGCCTTGTCATTCATAAGCTGTGNTCCTCAGTTTGTAAATCTTTAGGATGGGATGGCAGCCCTTCATAGGCCTGTGTAATACATTGATCTAAATCTATAGACATAGAAAGCAATCAACAAACCAAGCCAGGGGTCATCAGCCTTTGTCTATAAAGCACAGAATGATCACTTTATATCATTTTATATACCACGATAGTTCTGCTACAACTCCCTAGCTCTGCCCTTAAACTAGAGAAGGCATTGATGTATATAATGAATAGGCAAGACTGTGTTCCAATAAATCTTTACTGTTAAAAACATTTGATGGGTCACGTGTGACTTATGTGATATCACTGGAATTCTCTACTCCAAACATCTGCATACATCAGTAATCATTAGCCGTAAGCTTCAAAATTCTGGCAAGAAACTTGGCAGAGTTTATCAATTTGCAGAAANTATTTTCTTGTTTCTGAAAAAAANTATTTATGTGTGTGTATGTGTGTGTTTGTGTTTGTATCTGTGTGTNGGTATGTGCTTATGAATGCAGTGCCCACAGGGCCAGGAGGGGGTGTTGGATTCCTTGGGGTTGGAATTACAGGTGTTGGAGANTAGCCCAGTGTGGGTGCTGGGAACTGAATTCCAGTGCTCTGGTAGGGTAGTAAGGGCTTTTAACTGCAGAGTCATCGCTTCAGCTCCACACAAAGCATTTTCTAATACATGAAATTTAAATCAACACAGCATGCACGAGACTCAAACATGTTGAGCTGTGTAGACGATCGTGCCTTGATGAAGTTCTGACTCNCAGAGCATTGACATGCTCCCTTCTCACACCAGCCCCGTGGAGTGGGTAATAGCGTCTTTGTTCTACAGGACAGAGAGGGACCCAGACTGGCAAAAGAGATCAGCTGCTCAAGGTTCTGCCATGCATGTCTTTTAGACCCCATGACTGCTGAGATCAGACGAAGACATATTTTGCAAAAACTCTGGGACTTGAGGCATGGTTTGGTGAGCAGGTATCACCTGGAAATAAGAAAACGTTACAAGAAAAGGTCTTGCAAATTGTGCCCAAGGAATGTCAACAGCTTGCTTTTTGCTCCATTGTTGTAGTGACAACCCTGACATTTTAAGTCACAACTCTGTGAGTTATAAGCCTAATAGGCAGCACAAAACCAACCAGACACCCTTGGAATGAAGAAATAACATGTCAGAGTCAACCCCAAAAGATGTCAACATAAGCTAAAGACATAAGAGTTTGTGAGCCAAAGGAGAGTTCTTGTACGGATCAAGGCTGAGCCCAAATAATAGATTCTAAACATGTCTGTACTGGAGTGTGGGAGCTGGGGGCTCCCACTCATCAAAGCTATAACGGTCACACCAGTGATCAACTTGGCAAGACCTAGAATCAGCTAGGGGAAATGTTTCTGTGAGGGATTATCTAAATTGAGTTGTTGGAGGTGGGATGAGCCACCCTAAATATATACAGAACCATCCTCTGGGTTGAGGTCCTAGACTGAATAAAATGGAGAAAGGTAGAGCTAAGCTCCAGCGTTCATCTCTCCCTGCTTCCTGGGTGTGGATGTCATGAGATCAGCTTCCTTACATTCCTGCCTCTGTGACTTCTCTGCCCTGATGGACTGTGCCCTCGAACCCTGAGCAGAAATAAACTTTTTCTTACAAGTATTTACTTACTTATTTTGTACGTGTGTGCGTGTGTGTGTGTCTGTGTGTTTATGCACATGTGAGCGTGCCTGGGTGTTCACATGTGCATCGTGAAGTCAGGTCTCTTTTTCTACCATGTGGTTTCTGGGTCTCAAACACAGATTCTCAAGCTTGGCTGCAAGCACCTTTACCCACTGAGCCATCTCACCAGCCCAGGAACTTTTTCTAAAGCAAGCATTTGTAAAGGTGTTAGCCATCCTATTTGTTCCTCTTGACCAACTGCTTCTCTCTTGACCAACTTCATGAGNCCATCCTGTTGGTGAAGTCACAATACACACATAGCACTCACTTGTGATTAACACCCACTTTTGACTCAATAGTGAAGGGACTTTAGCATCTAAAAAATAAATATTCTAAGGTTTACAGCCCAGAGAGAGAGAAGAACATTAATAAGTAGGGCTTGTGAGTGGTGTGGGTGGCGTGCAGTGGGATGCTGCAATTCTGTTATGTAGACTCAGCCACCTTCTCATACATATTTCAAAGCTATTACAGTGAATCAGAGTTATTTCAACAATTTTTGTCCAGTAATATTTCTCAAAGCAAACTCTATTAAGCCAAATTAAGTCATTGATCAGTTTTCTACACAGCAGAGTAAAAGAATTTCAAATTAGGAAGACCAGTTTTACTTCACTAAAATGATTTCCATCAGGATTCATTGTGCTATATAAAATTTTTATGCCAATGATTTGATTCATTGATTGTTTATGTCAGATTAAATTCTTACCAATGGTATTTCTGACTTATGGGTTTGTTTGAGTTGGGGAAGGACTCAGTCTACCAACTTCAATTTTGCATTTTCATCTTTTTGACAAGACCGTTGGGTTCTCACATCAATGTCTAGCTAACAATAAATTTCCCCTGGTTGGTTTTGGCTATTGTCATTTTATTTCATTCTCATTCTTTCCACAACATCTAACTTTTCATAGGTCATCATCGTGATGTTCCACGATGCCAGCAATATTTGATCTTTCAGTCAATTTTTCTTCCACCACAGATTTTTACAGTGTGTCATTTTACTCACTGCCTGTTTTATTTTGTCTGTGATATTCCTTGCAGCAGTATTATGAATTGGATTCCAGACAGTGCTATGTACTTATTTCTTGGAGCAAATATTATTAGGAAGGCCGACACAAACCCTGATTTCAAAGAACAGCCCAAAAGCTGCAGTCAGAAGAGCAATGTCATCACACATTGCTTTGGGAGTCAGGAGCCAAGGAGCCCAGTGCAGACTTGGAAAATGATAGGAATCCAACTTGACTGCACTTTCAGTGCAGGATCTGCAAAGAACACTTGAACCCACCTTCACTGGTGGTATTTTCACGGCAGTTCCAAGGAACTCTTCCTATTTTACAAATTAGGAAGCCAAGTCCTAGAGTACCTCATCCAGGATCGCAGAGCTTATCAATAACAGATTGAAAACCCTCTAACACTCTGCATTGTTCAGGGGACAAATGTCTCAATCATCTTGTAGCCTGAAGATCATGTTTGAGAAAACCTCTTTCTTGATTTTTCCATAAACACAGCAGTAATTTGAAGTCACAGTGGGGTGGTATTTGGCATTTTACTAGTCATTTGGCTTTACTTTAGCCACCATCTATCCACCCTGAGGCGCANGCAAAGATCTCAGTGCCCTGCTTTCTCTATTAGTGCATCCAGGTACTTGCCTTAGGTATGGAAGCGCTATCTATTTGACACAAAGGTATTTGGCTAGTTGTCTTCCTAAATTATTATTTCTCCATATTTCTTGCTGTACAGATTCAATTTTGTTTGAGGCACCGACAGACTGGTAAAATGGCTCATTTCCTTTCTGCTTCCTTTGCAGCTAGGAGAAACTATGAGACAAGTCTCTGACCTGTGCAAAAAGTAGCAGAATTCTTCGGGTAAGATTTCCTTCATTGTAAAGAGGGACAGTCCTGGCTGGCTCATCTTCCCCTCCAAGGCTTACTGACATGATGGATGGCTATCCTTTAGCTACGTTACAAACATGAAGGCAAGTGTGAGGACTAACTACAACATTTAAAAAGGTGGAGTGTAAGATTGCANTAATTCAACTTCCATATGCCACTGTTGAGNTGCCAATCCAGCCCTGCCAGGCACCTACCTGAGGACATCTTGGTGATCAGAGAAACCAACCTCTACCCAATGAAACTATTCACATCCAGGTGTGCTTGCTAATTGCAGCCAGATGTACTCTGTCTGAAGCATATCTGGTGTTTGCTGAATACATGAGCACATTTTCTTCCCATGTTGTTGGAATTTTTAAANCTGGTGCCTTGTGAAGGCAGATAATGGATTCTTCACAAAGACCTCAGAAGGGAGAGTTCATGAAGTGTTTTCTGCCACACAAGGAACAGTCCCAAAGAGGACTTCTATATACACACAGAAATAACAAAGGCATGAAGATGTAAGGGAAATATCTTGACAGTCACACCCAAACAAATGGGTTCAAACCCAGAGATCCTTACCTTGACCTGTCCTTGAAAAAAGTGTTCCAGGCATATAATTGTCTTCAGCCAATGGTTTGGCTCTGATTTTTGTTAATATTATCATTAGTTCAAAACCAGAGATAAGCAATTTATCTGATATGAAAATTGTCACCTCTGGCAACTGGATTTACATGTGAAAATTGATTTTTATCACATTACAATTTTAGGACAGCTTTTTCGGAGAGTCAGCATAGTCAAAAAAGTGTGGTAAAAAAATTACAGTGGGTCCCCCAGCACACAAAACTCACTGTGAATTCTGGTCCTTAAAGAGCTGTAGTTGGTAAAGTGGTATTGATGAGATCACAAGATTTACCTGGCATCATCCTTCTTGATGACTGAATATTGACAACTCGGCTTAATAAAACATAATTTGAGAGAGGCAGAGGGATGTTGTAATAGCTTAATGCCCTGCATTATACTTAGGCCCCTGGACCATGTGATTGATCTCAGGCATGCTAAACAAGTAGTGGACCCCTATGATGAAGAAATCTGTAAGTACTGGGGGTCAGGGGAGAGGAGGTCATATCTGTTCACACCTCAAAGCTCATATANGCTTCCCGCCATAGTTCTATGGAGTTTCCCTTTGAGCTGACATCTTTTCCAATACCAATTTCATTTTTCATATTATGGGAAAGTAGTGCAGAATAATAGAGGTGACAGAATTTGGCATGGCTGGTGTGGTCTAGGCTTCACCACCCACCACCTTGGCTGGACATGTTGGCAATTTCTCCAAATCTCAGTGTACACATCTACAACATGGAGGAATGTTGTGCCCCCAGTGAACATGCCCCCAGTGGACTGGTGATAGCCAGAGGCCGATCTAGCTTCCTTACTCTCCTTATTCTCTGCCTCATTNTAATTTCATTGCATCCTTCTATATCCCAGGTAGCATGCCACAGTGTAAATTGTTCCAGTTATTTGTTGAAGTCGACGAGACACCCAGCAACTACACCTCAAAAACACATCGGGCTTTTCTCTCAGGATATTTTGAGCCCCAAGTAAGATACTGTGTTTAAAACTGCATTGCATACCAACGTGTTATGATTAACACTTTTGTTGTGAGAGAGTCTGAATTCATATAAATAGCCAATTACTATATATTTAGTGATGATATTTAGAGAGCCTGAAAGAGTATCAGCTCCGGCTACAGTTCTGAATCATCCTTATTAAGAATCAAGTTAATTGCTTTCAAACTTATTAGTCATTTCCCCATTAAAAAAAAATCTTAACACAAAATTGTTGAAAGGGAAGACACCATTCAAAGCATCCCATCTGGTAGCAGACAGGAAACAGTTTTTCCTCTTTTGCTTGGCTTTCCCTCACATTGTTGCTGTTAAAATACTGAATGCTTTTCTAATGACTATGGACCTTGTGGTTTAGGGAATGCTTTCTGGTCTTTGCCACACAGTTCCTAATTCTGTCCTTGNTGTGTGTACTGATGGGAAGATTAAATGTCAGCTCCATGGCTTTAATCCACTCACTGATCTAGCTCTCATGGCTTTTTGGACCCTTAAACCTTTCCTCCCTTGGACTAGAGCTGTCTTGAAGGTCACACAAGACTGTATTAAGATTTTGGGTTAGCTTGTTCTTGTGTAGGTCTTGGGCAGGTAATCATAGCTACAGTGAGTTTGTGAGTGAGTGTGGCAGCCATGTCACATCCAGAAGACAGAATTTTAAGATCCATACAAAATTAAGCCAGCACAAATTCTCATATAGGTGTGGGAAGTGGTTTCTAGGCCCTACCCTTTAATGATGAACCACTTGAGTTGATAACTGGGAGGGAGAGTTGTTCTTTTTTGAGGGTTTTTTCCAAGGATGGGTACCCCATGCTCTGGTGGGCACCCTCTCCATATACATATGGACAGTACTGACAAAATTGTAAATTATGAAAGACAAAAAAAAAAGAAGTTGGGAAAGGGGTGTATTCAGGAGGATATGGGAGGGGACGGAGGAAGGAAGTGAGTGAGTGGATATGATCATGTTTCATTATACACAGCTACGAAATTCTCAAAATAAAGAAAATGATAAGAAATTAACAAAAATACAAATGAAATTTAAGAAAAAAAAGACTTTTTGGGTCTGTAGAAGAAATGGATGTATTTTGCATAGGAATTCAAAAGCTAGATTCTATTTCTGATGTGCTGGCTTTTGGAGGTTAAAGCCTATGGGATGGTATTAGATGAGGTCGTGGAAATACAGCCCTCATAACGGGATTAGTGTTCTTTTAGGGAGATTATGGGGCCAGTGTTCTCTATGCTGTGTGAGGATATGGCATGAAGGCAACAGTCTGAGAGTCAAAAAGAGGGTTCTCACCAAGAACTGACTACAGTGGTACCCTGATCTGGAGCTCCCAGTCTCAGGATTATAAGAAAGGAACATATGGTGTTTATGCCTTCAGGTCTATATCATTCTGTCATCACAGNCTAACCNTGTAAGGCTAAGTTTGGTACCTTCTGAAAGTGTACTCCANTTGAAAGCGTGTTTGTACCATTTCCTTGAGCCTCTAGAAATATGGTCCTTGGTCTAGGCTGGGTGGTCCTGTTTTATATCCCGAGCACCCACACAAACACACACCCCTCCAAGCATCTGTACATACACACACACACTCCTCCAAGCACCTACACACACCCACTTAGTACAGTAGTGAGCCCTTGTTGAGTCTCCACTTTGGTTCATATGGTACAGGTCATGTTTGTCTCACCACAATTCTATCTCCCAGGTCTTTACTGCAGTTGATGTAGGACAGGTGCTCAGAAAACACCAACTAAAGTGACCATCTTGCAGCCTTCTATCTTCTTTTAAGATTTATTTTATTAGTTATATGTATATGTTTGTGTGTTTAAGTATGAGGCTAGAGAAGGTGTTGGAGTTGGAGTTATAGGCAGTTATGAGTTGCCCATTGTGGGTGTTAGTGCTGGGAACCAAACTCTGGTCTTCTGCAAGGGCAGTGATTGCTCTCAACAAGTGCTCTCAACCTTAAGGACACTGTTTGTCTCCAAAGATTGCAGTTTGCTTATGAGGACAGCAATCGGAGCTACTACTCTTCTGCAAAGATTCCTATACTGTTCACATGATTGGCTTCCTTGTAGATTAGAANAAACTCCCTGCTATTGATAGACCTATGTTCTGAGGAACACATGCCACTGGTCAGTTCCATNTAAGATGAAAATAGACTTTCCTTCCATCTTAACACAAGACTCACAGCTGGTACACGTGGACCCCGGGTTGGCTGTCTAAACTACTTGAATCTTAATTGTTTTTTCATTTTAAACTGGGACCAATGATAGGGTATATCTCAGTTTTGTCACAGGATGGCAATGGTCCCTGTGCATGTGAAGTATTCAGAAGGACTGAATACTGGCTTTCAAGAAGGCACATGAGATACAAGAGGAGNAGACAGAGTTGAAGTCACCCCCTTCATTCATTTAGTCATTAGGTGAATATTTCATAGAAGAGTGGGAGAGGGGCAGAAAAATGAACATTTCTTGTCATTTCTTGTCATATACAGGCACCTAAGTATNGGAGGAGTGTTAATTTTTTAAGTTCATAGCCTTCGAATGTTAGGCCCATGCAGTGGGAAGTCCCTTACTCTGAGAGCTGTGGCTGCTTTGAACTACTCCAGAGTGAAGAAATCTGGGGCATCATATAGAGGGCTCTTCCCGATGTGGGTAATCCTACTGAGAGCACTTCATCATCCTGACACTTGATACTCCACTCTGCAAAAGGCAGAGCCTCCTTGACCTTCGCCCATGCCACAGCACCACCGAGGGATCTTAATGAGATAAAGATGATGAAGCACTTCAATTTCCTTAAGCAGGGACGAGGCAGATATGTCATTTTTATTAGTCCAAATCTGAAAGTGCTTTTAATGAGCATCTTAGACTCTGAAATGTGCTACTTAACTTTATCTGTTTGGCATTATCCAGTAAGCACTAAGCTTCATTGGAAATGAGGCTACAGGGTAGGATTTTTCTCATATAGAAATGTATATACCAAAGCTACGTAAGTTTCCTTTGTTTTCATAAACCATGAATCATCTAAATAAATGGTGATGTGTTTTGTTGAATATTATATATCCATTACAGTCATGTTCCCCAAAGCAATCTAATGAATGCAAGGAAATCCTCATCACATGTTATTGATATATTTATGTAAGTTTGCATGCACACCAATTGCTAGCCAATCTCATATTTCTGTTGCCTGCTTAGAACTGAGGGCAAAAGGACAACAATGACAACAAAGATATCCCAAATAGGAAACTAGTACATCCTTCTTTGTTTTTTGGTTTTTGTTTGTTTGTTTGTTTCATTTGTTTTGTTTTGTTTTGTTTTTAGANAGAGTCTTGCCATGTACCCCGGGCTGGCCTAGAACTCATTATATACACCAGGGTGACTTCAAACTCACAGAGATCCCCTTATTCTGCCTCCCAAGTGCACGGATTAGAGGTACACCCCACCATGCCTGGCTAATAGCTAATATATTCTTTGATGGAATTGTATGCTAGGTTTGTGGTAGATATTTTAATTCTGTTGATTATGCACATCATATTGTGTATTTCATGGAAGTCATGTTTCTACTTAATCACACAAAAGTACATCTTTGCTACTACTACTACTACGATTATTATTCTGTTGCAGCATTTGGCCATTCCACTGTCACACATAAGATGTAAATTCCTGGCCACATACTTAATAAGCAACACTCACAGGGCTATAAAGAAACTAGGCAGAGGGAGGAGTAGAAACTTGGAAGAAGAAAGTGATATGATGATGAGATGAGTGTGTTTCTTTCCTTACAGCTCTTGGTCCAACAACAAGATCAGCCAGTGCCAGGCGGACAACTAAAACTGAACAAAATCCCATAGTTCTGACAGCTTCATCAACATAGGACACAGCAAGAACAGCAGTAGCCACCCAGAGAAAACTGGGAGAATTCAGACAGGAGAGACTCAGGGAGAGGGAGCCTTGACTTCTGTGTGTCAATCATGCTCTTAACTGTGCTGCTTTGGAGCACTAACGCACACCAGCATGAGTAGTCTCTAAAGGTTTCTATTCACTGGTTCATTCATTCATTCATTCATTCATCCATTCATTCATTTTTTATGTGTGTATATGCATGTGTGAGGCCATGTGCACTGTAGTCCACATGTGGAGGTCAGAGCACATTTTTGATTTCTCTTTCCACCCTCAGCTGGCTTCTGGGGATTGAACTCTGGTTTCCAGACTTGTTCAGCAAAAGCCTTTACCTGTTGAGCCATCTGATTGACCAGAATTCGTACTGGAGGTGTTGCTTATCTCAAGCACGGAGTGTACAAGTTTTAGTTTAGACAAACTAAAAATAAACCAACAGCTAAAACAACAACAAAAACAAGCAAACTGTTCTTTGTTCACTGAGGAACAAAACAACATCTAGCTTTTCTATAACATTTCATTTACAATGTTCCAAGGTTTACTTGACATTAAAAGAAAAACAACAGGAAAGCTTAAAAAGAAACTCATAACCTTTATGTATTTACTTGAGACAAGGTCTCAATACATATCCCTGGCTGGCCTGGAACTTCCTATGTAAAGCAGACTGTCCCCGAAGTCACAGGGATCTGCCTGCCTCCGCCTCTGAATACTGGGATTAAAGGTGTGCACCACTAAACCCAGCATAAATGATATCCTTAAATGGATTCTACTGTGAAAGAGGAGGACCAGTGACTTCAGATCCTATCCTAGGAAGCTGGAAACAGGAGAGAAGCAATACACAGAATGAAGTAAATAACAATAATTAGCAGAAATCAGTGGACTGGAAAACAGCAGAGAAAACAAAAAAAAAAAGCTTTTATATGGAAAATACCAATAAAAGCAATCAAGATTGGCTAACTCCTAGCTAGACCAATGGAGATAAGCAGTACTCAAAACCGAAGCAGGACCTGTCTTTATGGGTTCTGCACCAAAACAGTGAGGTCAAATTATATATTACATATGCCAACAAACATAATAACATAAAGTCAAAAGTTCTTAAAATTAAACAAATAGCTATCATGTGAAACACATGTAATAACCCAATGTCTGAAGAGGCTATATTTGTTAAAAGAAAGCGTCATAAACCTTTCTACAAATGACAGCTACAGGTTCACAGGTCAAATGGAGTTTCTTACATCAAATCTTTCAGTTATGTGAGGGATGGATGAAAGAATCCCAATTTTCACTAAGCAGAGGAAGAAGGAGTATCACCTGGTTTGTTTTAGGAGGGCATGATAACTCTGACACCAAAACCAGACAAAACATTGTGACAGAGAAATTATGGAACAATGTCTTAATCAACACACAAAATCCATAATAAAATATTAGCAAGTTGTTTCCATCAGTATGTAAAATGCAGCAAAATAGGTTTTGTTCCAGGAACACAGACCTGAACAAAATGTCATCAACAGATTCTGCTACTTAAAAAAAAAATAAAGCATTAAAAAATGTACAGCAAGTTCTGGTGGGAATAGGGGGTGGGTTTAGGGGGATGGCTGGGGGTGGGGAGGAGGAAGGAGAGGGGCATCTGTGGTTGGTATGTAAAATGAATAGAAAACTTCCTAATAATAATAAAAGGAAAATTAATTGTAGCCACAGGAAGATTTGTGAATTATCAAAGAAAAAATATGTACGGGGGCTGGAGAGATGGTTCTATGGTTAAGAGCGCTTGCTGCTCTTCCAGAGGACCTGAGTTCAATTCCTAGCATCCATGTCAAGAGGTCCACAACCAAAGAAACTCTAGCCCCTGGGGATCTGACACCCTCCTCTGGCTTTCTTAGGCGCTGCGCTCACAAGCACAAACCCACACACATATACGTAATCAAATAGTAAAAAAAAATTGAAATCTATAATCATTTCAATAAAGTCTAAGAAAACTGGCAAAATTTAGCTTTGACTTTTGATAAAAGAAAAGCTCTGTCAACCGAAAACAGAAGGAATTCTACCACTATGATGAGTATCTCTGAAATATCCATAGCTAGCAGAACACTATTAGTAAGATATTGAAAAAGTCCCCTCCCCTCTAATCTCAGGAAAAATAGCAAGGGTGTTCAGTTATCGCACCCATTAATTCTTGCACTGGAGGCAGCAAAAGTCACCCCACCAGAATTACAAGAGAGTAGAACTGTCATGATTCTCAGTTGGTACAGAAAGTCCTCAGTAATCTAAATTATGGCTCCAGATCACATAAGCAAGGTCAGCAGGGTGAGAGTCATTTCAGGGATGGAGAGATATTTTAGCTCATATATTGCCCTTGCAGAGGACTTAAGTTCTGTTCCTAGCACCCATGTCTGGCAGCTCACAGCTGTTAGTAACTCCAGTTGCAGAGAATTCTATGCCCTCTTCTGGCCTCTGTGGGTGCTTGCACTCGAGTGCACATACCCACACACAGACACACAGACAAACAGACGCACCAAGATAAAATACATATTGTAGAAACAGAATCAGTAACTTCTATATATCCTAATAGTACATATTTTGAAATTAAAGTTCAAGAAACAATTGAATTATAGTATTATAACTACTACACATATATAAGTACACAACAAATATAGTGTCTAAAGTGTGATTCTTCAGAAGTAAATATAATAAAAGATAGCCAAGATTGTTATATTAAAAAATAGAACAATGTTGAATGAAATTAAAGAGAACATACAGAGATGGCAAAAATCTATGCTTATGATCTCCATATGTTAATTTTCTCCAAAAATTTCCATGGACTCACATGATGCACGTCATAATGCCACTAGGCTTTCTGGAGAGGCTGGCAAGCTAGTGGTACAAGTCAAGTGAAAATGTAAAGGATACTTATTCCTGGGAGTGAGGAGATAGCACAGTGTCTGCCACACGCGTGTGAGGAGCTGGGTTTAATCCCCTGCATCCAGCTATAGCGTGGTTGGTCTTTGTATCTCAGCAGTGAAGAGGTGGAGGCAGGCAAATCCCTGTGGCATGCTAGCCAGTCCAGCCTACTCAGTGATCTCCAGGCCAGTGAGAGACTTTGACTCAAAGAATGAAGTGGATGATGCTTGAAAAATTACATCTGAAATTTACCTCTGGCCTCCACATATGCCTGTATACACACACACACACACACACACACACACACACACACACACACACATATATACATGCAC
>LZPO01117257.1:16101-28959 GCA_001675575.1 Neotoma lepida
ACACACACATGCACACACATATACATACACACATATACACATACATACACACACACACACACCCCACAAGAATAGCCAAAGGAATCTTGAGAAAGAACAAAGTTGAAAGTTCTAGATTTGCTTAAAAGCTTATCAGTCATCAGAAGAGCACAGGGACTGTCTAAAGCTCTGTGGAACAGAATCCACAGCCTAGCAACAGACTTGGTATTTGGCCAATTGACTGNCCATAAAGATACCAAGCTAAGTCAGTAAGGGAAACAAATGGGCTTTTCTTTTTTAAATAAATAATGCTGGGACAATTAGATATATAAAAGGAATAAAACGAACCTCAGTGTTTATCTCAAGAAACACACAGCAAATATGTCTAAATAGTTACAAAATGAATTCTAAATGTAAATATTAAAATTATGCCATTATGTTTACATTGATTGATTGATTGATTGCGTGTGTGTGTGTGTGTGTGTGTGTGTGTGTGTAGAGATCAGGATGCCTTGCAGGAGTCAGTTCTTTCCTTCTACCATGTGGGTCCCCATGGAATTCAGGTTATCAGGTTTGGCTGCAAGCATCTTTACCTGCTGAGTCAGCTCAAAATTACAGCTCTTTAAAATTACAGTTTTCTGAGGAAAACATGAAAAGACTTTTCTACTCTGGATGTATAAGTATATATTTCTTAAACTAGATCCACATAAACAAAACTATAGATGTAATATAATACAATTAAAAGGCATTAATATTTAAAAGTCCTGTCCACCAAATACCTCCACTAAGAAAATGTATAGGTGAGTCACAGCCTGAGGTGAAATATTTGCAAAGCTCGCCCAAAGTACTGTTCCCATGATATGTAAAGAGCTCTTATAAGTCATGACAAAAGGCAAACAACTATATTAAAAGTAATAACTAAGCAAGAATAGAATCTAGCAGATGGGAACATAGTTATTCAGTACAAACCTAACTTTATGTCAGGCAATATTCATAATAAAATATAGGAAGCAGGATTGTTGAGAAACTATTTTACTTTTTATTTTCTTAGACAGCATCTGACTAGGCAGCTAAGGTTAACCTCTAAATCATGATTCTCCTGCCTCAGCACCCTGAGTGCAAGGATTGTAGGTAGGCACCACCACATCCAGGTAGAAATTACTTTCTAGAATGGCCAGGTGTGTTCTCTGATGATGTGAATAGTCTGTATCTAGCTATGACACACCAGTCCTGTTGTGACATCCCCATCCTGACAACTCTAAATGAACAAGGCATGGCACCCGGCACCAACTGTAACAGTTGCACTGGAGTCAGGGTAAACGCTTTAGTCATTTCCAGGACTTAGGCAGAACATTTGGGAGATGTGGCTTCTCATTTTCTTTTTGGAATATTATCAAACAGTGCTCAAAAGCTCTTTGTGCCAGAGGAGAAAAGTCTGGCAACACCATCATGCTTAGTTTGATGTCCATATGGACCACTTGGTCTTGTCATAGCTCCTACGTGCTATTTTCTCCTCCCGTTTCATGCTCACCATGCCTGCATGTCTAGAATGAACAGGCCAGAATCAGAACTGTGGCTCTGCCTCTTGTCAGCTTTTTGCCTCTTTGCAGACATTCCTTCACTCATAGAATCTTTCCCTCTCTCCCATAGTTTGGTGGCCCTGCCACCAACAGGTACAATCTAGTTTTCTTCTGCAGATCAGAGGTTGGCTTCTACAGCAATTCTGTTCATGGGAAGATCCAGTACCAACGATCTGTAACCGGTGTGGCTTCCAGCACATANNTTAGGTTTCCAGAGCTAATTTGTGCCCTACCTATCATGAGTCAGTGTTCACATTTCCCCAGGAAAAGTCACACAGCAATCTACAAGTGCTGGTTGTATGTGTTTGTGTGTGCATGCCTGTGTGTGTGCATACATGTGTGTGTATTTCCTACTGTGCTGTATTATTTTGTTATATTAAGCACATCAATGAATATGAACTATATTATTATATTTAAATTATTGTGAGGAGCTAGGATGGTGAGATAATCAACACATGATAATTTTGTAGCCAAATACACACTCATTTTCTCTCTCTCTCTCTCTCTCTCGTAAAAGATTAGTATAATCTCTTTACATGAATGCAACCTGTATTAGAGGACTCTGAAAAGAGCTTTCTTCAGTGGAGTTGGGATGTCACCAGGTCACTTGAGGGAGGGCCAACAGGGAGGAAGATGTGGGGAATGTTCCTTATCATCAGTGTGATTGCCTAGCCAACCTTCATAATGGGTAATTAAATAACACCTAATTAAATACATAGAGAAGGTCAAGGCCCCAACACTGCCTAGTGCCAAAGGGAAGAGATGCAGTAATTAAGACACACTGCCCACCTCAAAGAGAACCTGGGTTCTGGCACTAAATGTCCTTGGGCCCACTACAAGTTGTTTCTGACTTGCACAATGAGACAAGTTGGACTTGAATCCCAGGCTCCAGGGGTTCCTCAGCCTCTGTCAGACAAGCTTTGTTTTGTCTATGAAGACACTAACAGCACTTTGTGGGTTGTTTGAAATGAACTGATGGGTTGCTAGCTCACCAGATCCAAATCCAGCACTCAGAACATTTGAGTACTGTGACCAGTGAGTGTATTTTCAGATCTTAAGCAGAGAGACTCCTCTCCGAAAGGCCATCCTATCCTGAAACTCTGGATCTNAGTGTAATGTATAGAAAAGAAAGTTTGACACCAAGAAATGTTGAGAAATCTTCTTGGACAACTTAGCTCCAACCGAGGGGGTCTTGTTGGAATGCAGATGTCCAGTTAAGCCAGGTGAGGCAGAGGACCTGCATGTCTATTAGTGGATGAAGATGTGTATAAGCCTTTTGTTTCCCAAGAGGGGAACTCAGATCACTATAATAGAGCTGCCCTGTCAGACAGCAGGCCACAGAAAATGCATATCCAAGATCCAGGTGTTTGCAGCCCCATTACACAGACACAGAGATATCTCAGCTCCCCACAGGAAATTCTTCCAGCTGGCTACAGGGAGAACAGTTGTTTCTGTGGATTTCCAGTAGAAAGGATTCCTTGAAGGAAAGTGCAATTATGTTCTTAGTCTGCAAGTATAAGTTCCTATTAAAATGTACATGACAGGGGCTGGAGAGATGGCTCAGCAGTTAAGAATGCTGACTGCTCTTGGGTTCTGTATCCACACTCACATGGTGGTTCACAACCATCTGTAACTCCAGTTCCTGTTGATCTCTATGGACACTGTATGCATATGTATGCATTCATATGTGCAGGCAAACACTCATACATATAATTTTTAAAAATTCAACAGTGCATATTTCATGCATATACATTATTTCTAGAACTTTACATAAACACATCATCAGTTTGGCCCTCATCATTGGGCTCATTCATTTATTTCAAGTAGCTTTGGTGTACTCNGGATATGAAGTCTTTTATCAACTGTGTATTTTATGAACAATGACTACAGATCAAGAATTTCCGAAGACAGTGGAACGTGCAAATTGCAATGTATTATAAAGTACACGAAGAATTCTAAAAACCAGGCACAAAAATGAAATAAATTTCTAATTTCCTGAGCTGAATGTATATTGAAGTGATCATATTTGCTTGCATTGGGTTAATATTAGGTTGAATGAAATATATTATTTGATTAGTTTCACTTATTTCTGTTTAGTTTCTTAAACACCAACACAAATTATTTAAATTGCACATATGGCCTAAATTACATTTCTACTGCCCATGGGTTCAGGTAGATGGATAGGTAGATGGNGAAATGAATTCATAGGATGAATACTNAGTAATTTATAGTCTATGCATAAGTTAGATACNTGTAANCCTCATATGTATAAACAAACCACTTTACTTCAGAATTCTCTCATGCACACACATCTTCTCAAATTGATTTTGTATCTATATATCTATATCTATATCTATATCTATATCTATATACCTATACATGCTGCATATTTTAAAAATTTGTTTTTATTTTTAATGATGTGTATGTGTGAGTGTTGAGGGGTGGAGGTATGTGAGNTATGTTGGAGGTGGAAGTATTTGTCCAGGTGTTGGCAGAGGCCAGAGGCTNGTGGCCTTGGAATCCCTGGAGCTGGGGTAAAAGGCAGTTGTGAGCTGCCTGATACNGGTGCTGGGAAAGGAACTTGGGTCTTCTGCAAGAGCAGCAAGTTCTTTTCACCTCTGAACCATCTCTTCAGCCCCAGTGCTGCATATTTTAAATGTCTGTTCAAACATTTAGCATGGTCGTCTCATGTGATATNNCTTTCCCATGTTTTATGACCCTAAACAAGCCCAACATGTTTGTACCTGAAAACCAGAGCTGATAGTTTCTCAGTGGTGAGGGGAGAGAACCTGCAGCTCTCTTCCGTGAGAGTCCTCTTTCTCTCTGATGCAAGAGCATTATTGTNGCAGTGAAGGCAGCAGCTGCTTTCCTCAGCCTCCAACTACAAATGGCCTGTGCTTTGGCCACCGCTGGGCAGNGCCCACAGAGAACGGCAGCTTAATAGTTAAGGGGCACTGTCCATAGGCAGAGATGACCTTGGCAAATTGTTGAGCTTCCTTCCTTCATCTCTAGTCTCCTTCCTTGAGAAAAGGACCTCATGGATGCACACTCCTTACAGCATTGGGTGTGTATTAGGTGAAACAAAGTAGGTAGGAACTTGTCATATTGCCTGNAATACACCAAGCACTCAATCCACCTTGGTTGCTGCTGTTAAGGTTTCTGACACTTGGGCATAATCCTAGACCATCTCTTCTGAATATATCCAGAGCTCACATTCCTGTCCTCTTTGCANTGTAATAGGGTTGTCACCTTGAAGACCAAAGAATGACAGTAAGAAATATTATCATAGTATGGCTGTTTGGAAAACATTTACTGGGAAGGCAAAAATCTAGAATGTTTTTCTTTTTATGCCACAGACAAACAGGCACATCACCTCAAGATATTAGATGGCTGTGATGGCCCATGCTTGTAAACTCAGCACTCTGGAGCCTGAGGCAAGAGGATAGCTAGCTANAAGTTCAAGACCGGCCTGAGTTCTATAGTGAGACTGTCTCAAAACAAACAAACAAACACAAAGCCAGATATTGTTGCCATGGCCTAGTGGTAGACTATGTGGAACATAATTCATTTTAGTGTACTTCGATAATGTACCATGAACAATAAATAAAGTTAGTAAATATTTAGGGAGCTGTTTGTCACTGCAGCATAACTTAAACCAGTCTAACTCAAATACTGTTGACCAAGACAACCCCTCTGCTGAACCAGGTGTTAAAGTCTGCTCAACCTTTCACAGATAGGAATAAACAATTTGGCCACCTTTTCAGGAGCAATTGCAAGTCAATCATCACCTGGTGTGCAGGGAGAATCTCATCTCATCCCAAACCCACCAATGCTTCTCTTCTTGATGTGGCCGCTAAGACTTTCTCGGGGGTGGTGGATTCCTCAGCTATGTTTGCTTGGCTGAAAGAACTTTATCTTCTAAACAGTTTTTATGATCAAGATCCTTTTTATAATACTGCACTGAGGCTATTAAAAAGACCGGAAACTGCAGATCATAAAGATGTCAACAGTGAAACACTCATTTCTCTGTAGGTTCAGAAATAAAAATCAATATCTGTTAACCTACTCTTCAAGAACAGAAGGAGACAAAGGGAAATTTCAATATATCTGTTGGTAATCTTTGGTCCAAGTTCATGAATTCATTGTTGCTGATGGCTAGAAAGGCTCTCCAAGGCNGTCATAGCCATCACATGACTGTCCATATTAAGTTCNTAGCAGCTCATGCCAAGATATTTATACACAGAGACAGAAAGATCATGTACTTCTAACTATACATTTTAAGAGATAATTAATGATTTTACAGTTTTTCAGAAGCCAAGAGAGCTGAAATTTGTTGCAGCAAGAACAGCATTTCTTAATAAACACTTCAAGAAGCAAGAGGCTTCCAGAACAGCCAGTGTGATATTTTAGGTAAAAACAAGATTTTCTTCAACAAGTTTCTTGGAAAAAACTTGAAATTGCCCTAAAATTTTTGGGGAATGTTCCAAGTGGGTTGAGCCCACATTTCCTTTTTTTTTATTTCCTTATCTACTTTGAAACATTGATTTCAGACTGGCACCTGGAACTCAAGAGAGACATTCTGGATCAACAGTGAGTGCAAAAGCTTTATTTTCCTCCAAGAGATAACTGCTTAAGGCTTTCCTATGTGAGAGACAGAACCCAATGTGTCAGCCCTGCAGTCCAGGAGCTGTGTGGACTGTCCTCCTGTGAGCTGACCAGGGTTATCAGTGGATCCAGTGGTTACAGCAAGCATTTGGGGAGAGCTGATAAGGGTGAGGATGGCCCCATGTCAGGAAGAAACAGGGCAGGGGGGAGGCTGGAAAGAGGCAGAGGTAGTCCTTCTGAGAGATGGTACAGTCAAGAGGATGAGATTCAGTGGCAGATTTCCCAGGTTGAAATCTCACTAAGCTCTGCAGTGTCTAGTACCTTACTGTATAGTGCCTTAATCTCTTCATGGCTCAGGTCTTTCCTTCAAAATCATGGCAGTAACAATGCTTTCTACCTTATGGGGCTATAATTATAAAGCATATAAAANGATAAAAGTGTGTGGTGATGTGGGTGCTGCGGGTGTGCATGCGTGTGTGTGAGTGAACACCCAGGGGAGGGAGAGTGGGGCGGTGGGGGGTGCGGACAACCTCAAGTGTCATTCCTCCTTAGAGTCTATCTACTTTATGTTTGAGACAGTCTTTCACTGAACCTAGAGCTCACCAACTGGCCTTGACTAGGTCTCCACCTTCCCAACACTGGGATTACAGCCATGTGCTAGGATGCCAGCCTTCTTATATGGGTTCTAGGGATCAAACGCAGGTCCAGTGCTGACTACATGGCATCATCATAGTTGTAAACTGGATTAATTATTTGGAAGTCCAGAACTCTTCTTCAGCATCACAGTTATAGTAGAGGGCCTCATATGTGAATTAGGTACCGTGCCAGAAGCTTGGTACATGCAAGTAGCCTTATCTGAATGAATCAAGGATGCTTAGGACCCTCCTTAAGGCAGTGAATGTTCTTTAGACTTGGGTATCCAGATGCTGCCAGGCTTGGGAAAAAACAAAACAAAAATAGACTGCTGGGGGCACAACCCAAGTCTTAGCGTCNCTGCAGGGTAAACAGTCTTACCAGCGGGTGGTGATCATGTGTCATAATGCAAAGGACCACATTTCCTTTGGGAAGTTTAGAAGCTGGGCAGAGATGGAAGAACCAAGGAGTGTGGAGGGCTGAGGCAGAGAAAAGTGGTAATCCGGGAAGACACAGACCCTGTACTCTGTGAGCCTGCCTGCAGGAATCTAACACTGCCCAAACTTTCCTATGATAACTGCCTGCCTGGCTCTTCTTACAGAGGGATAAATGTGTTAAGAATAACACCTAGGATGAAGACCATAGTGCCAGTCTCTGTGGGTGGTAGCAATGGCTCACTGGTGAGCCATGACACTTGCAGGGCTACTGGTTCAGAAGACTGGGTCTTTGGGGAGCCAGTATGCGAGAGTTCCCCTGTGGAACTATTCCACATTGTTAGNTTGCTCAGGTGACATTTGCCAGAATGTCACAGCATCACTGGGTGGAGTACCCCTTATGAAACCGACCTATGAAGCTCTGGTCCTGAGACGTCCCTCTTAGAAGCATTAAGTCCCTGAGTCAGTCAGTTTCACCCACAGAGTGGGGATGAAGGTCATCAAGGCATCCTGTAGGGTTTATTTTGCACACAAACAATTTGTGTCTCTTGCATCTGGCTTATTTCACTTAACTCACTGATTCCAGTTTCATCCATTTTCCTGAAAATGTCACAGTTTCAATTCTTCTTCACAGCCACATAAAATCCCAGTGTGTGTATGTCCCAACCCCTCTCCATTCACTCATGTGTCGGTGGACTTTTAGGCTAGTATCATTTCCTGGCTATTGTAAATAGCATAGCAGCTATGACATCAATGTGCGTGTATGTTGATGCAGAATACTGTAGGCATACAACCATGAGTGGGATAGTTGGGTCATATGGTTATTATATTTTCAGTTTTCTAGAGGAATCTCCATACCGGTTTCCATGGTGACTGTGCATGTGTTCATTCCCACCAGCAGTGAATAAGCCTTATANAGGGAGTTAGTCCCTCAATGAGACAATATTTNCATCGGCTAGAACACAGACACTTAGAAAATATGATTGTACCTTGGGAAGGTGACACCAATTATAATTCAACCCATGACTCTGACCATGGGTACCTTTTCCTCAATGACTTTAGCTGTTAATTTTGGCAAAGGCCACCATTTTGCTATGTCCTAGCTATATCTTCCATAAAATTCCTCTGGTACCCCTTACTGGGTAGCTTGGAAGAGTCAGTGAGGTAATGCCTACCTTGATAACCATGGTAACCATGGTGTGTATGTAGTTCCAAGCCTCCTGGGCCCAGGCTGTAGACAAAAAAAGTCTTAGGTTCTTTTTGCAGATTCCAGTAAGAGAAAAGAGTGACGGGATAGAGGAAGGTGGACATATGAGACTTGGGACAGTATCCAGAGACTGAGGGAGGACATTGAGGAGCATCATAGATAGAGGAAAACTGGCCTGGAAGGGGAAGAGCTGACATAGCCTGCAGCTCCATTTTTTCATTAAAAGTCTTTTCTTTATCATGTCCTGTTTTAATATTTTCCTGACATACTTTTTTATTCAGTCATCTTTCTCTGGAATATAATACATCAATAGTACTAGATATAATATAGGGTGTGGGTTATATTTATATTATCTCCAATGTTCAATTTCAGTCAGGTTCTTGGGTCATTAATCTTTGTTTGTCTAGGNTGTAAAATGGTAATATTTCAAAATTGTAACGGAAAATTATTTTCATGGGTATGGTTATCTGCTCTCATCCATTAAATATCAAGTTGTCNCAAATCAGGATATCTCTTTATGTACAATCTATCATTTCATCCTTGTATCAAGGATTTGAAAGGTTCCCACTTTACAGACTGGGAAACTGAGGCTCAAAGAGATGTAACACCCTGCCCAAGTTCTCAGTGGTAGGAGAACAGAGCTGGTTTTGCCTCAATTCTGAGCCTGTGCCCCTAATCACTGTTCTGTGTGGTTTCTACACAGAATTAGTAAGGATTCCCGAAGGATGGGACATTTCCCATCCTGCCATTGTAAAATCTAGAAGGAAGTGGGTGAAGATGGGTATAATAAAGATGAGATGGTGCTTGGGGAAGTGAAATGGGCCTCCATATTTGAAGGTATTAGCACATGCAAGAATGGCCAGGTCTCAGAGGTCAGAGCCTGGAGAGTAGGATGTTATTTGGCAAGGCTGTGTGGACAAGACCCATCCGGAAGGCAGGAGGAGCAACCAAGGCAGAGCCTGCCAACAGATGGAGACAGTCTTCAGTCACCGGGGAATAAAGGTGAGCAGACATGCACAGCCTGCCGCCTTCAGACGCTCCACCCCTTACAGGCTGCTCAGTGAGAGACTTCTCACTAGATGTTGCTTTCCACAAAAGATGGAGGTGAAGCACAAAATGTGCTGACCACGTGGTCTCTGAGTGACCCGTCCCTGTGATAGTAATTCCTCTTTGTAAATTAATAGATCGACTTCATGCCCGGAGAGAACTTGCTGATCATTTGGATCCCGGGCATCTCTGCATGGGATGGTCATTCTTCTTTTTGAAAATTATTAGATTGGCTTCATCCAGGGAGGAGAAATGCTGATCACATGGTCTTGGAGATTTCCAGTCCTGGTCACACTCATTTCTCTTTTTGCAAATTAACAAATTGGCATTGTGGATTTATAATCCCTTTGGTGAGTTATCAGCCTTAGGAGGCCCTTCTGTGGGGGTTACCAATCTTGGGAGGCCCTCAGGGAGAAGGCTTTCCAGCTTGGCTGGGCCTCAGGACTTTTCCTGACACCAGCACTCAAAGTCCTAAATATTGGGCCTGTCTTCAGCTATCTGGAGACTAACAATGTTCTAAAAATGAAGCTCTCTTTTGCCAGGAAGCCCCTTAGCCCTATGCACATTGGGATCATTAACTGCCCTCGAGCCTACCCACTGGCTGAGGAAAACTCAGCATCAATACAAACGAAGCTTTGAAAAAGCTGAAGCCCTTTATAGATGTGTGCCAAATCCTAACCTCATGTCTAGTTTTAGAAGGACCTTTACACTGTCAATATCCTATGACTTCTAGATATGAAATCACCATATAATCNGTGGGTATTTTATGTTATAGCACTGCTATATAAGACATTTTAGAGAAGGCAAGTTTTACACTAACATGTAGGAGGAGGTGGTTGCTTTATGNTTGGATTGCAACCAAGCTGAAGTTCTTCCCAGCTNAGGACAGCTTGGCTTCTTATTTTTATGTCTCAAAAGCAGTTGTCAGTTACTTCCCGGTGGTGTGGCNTGGTCTAACAGATTTGTCAGTGGCCAGTTGCTGGCTTTAGTGTTTCTGTAATCTTCCCTTTACCATCCAAAGGAAATAGGGAGGGAAGGCAGGAAACACTGAAAATTCAAAGANTTACTACCTATACTTTGTCCACTTTTTCCTGTGTCTTTTGTGATAGGTCCTCATTCCATCCTACCTATCTTTACATACTCAATACAATGGCTACGTTGTCTACTCCCCTAGGACTTGCCTATTCCTTCCTGGATTTCCTTCTACCTTCCAGCTTCCACTGTTCCCTGCCTCTGCATGTTGGGATGCTGCTGTGTGAACTTCTGTCCTCTTTCTATAGAGTATCAAGATCTTTTGTCACCATGAGCCATGTGTAGTCATGGAGTGATGGAAATCTGGCCAGTTCCAATCAAAAAGTGGACTAATTGTGGGATCTATAATTTACTATGAAAAAAAGTAATTGAAAATACTTAGGTGTACACAGATCAAGTGACAGGATGGTAATTACATGAAACAGAGTTAAGAGANATGTTACTACATTACCTTTCCTATTTAAGTACCAGGAAATTTAAATATGCATATACGACAACTCTAATTTCTGTCAGACAATGGTGGAATAAATCCTCTCCATAAATGACCTCATAAATCATCACATAACTTTGTATTGATGAATCTCATGTGTATATTTATAACCCTGGATTCCAGACTCATATATGAGTCATATGTCTGACTTTTTATGTCACCTCTCATACTTGTCCATGCTTAGCCTGATCAGATTTTGATCCTGTCCCTTTGGCTTTGCCTCTAGACATCCCCCCAGCCTGCAAAGATGCTTCCCAGCTGGCTTGGAAGGTGAAGAGGCTCTAAACAGCTTTTGGAAGCTGGAAGAGGCAAGAAGTAGGTTGTGTTATCCCCTCCAGAGAGGAGCCAGCCCGNAGACACCTTCATTTTAGATATATGGGACTCATTTTGCATGTATGACCTTTAAAACTGTAACAGGATATCATGCTAATGTCTAAGCCATAGAATTTGTGATTTTTTTCCCCATAGAGTAATGGGAAACCTGCAGAGACAAATGAGTCCTCTCTTCTCTAATAGCTNTAAGACAATCATAATCAACAGTCAAGCTTCCACCTAATTATATAGCCAATCTACCTCCTTTTCTCCTGACCTTCTCTGCTACAACCATAGACTGGATCTATAGGAACAGTTGGAACAGTCTCCTGACTGGGGGGCAGGGGCAGATGGTGTCTTAGTTACTTTTCTATCCCTGTGAAGAGACACCATGACCAAGAAAACATAAAAGATAGCATATAATTGGGGGTTTGCTTATAGTTTCTAAGAGTGGGTCTATGACAAATGTGGCCAGGAATATGACAGCAGGTANGCAGGCATGATGCTAAAGCAGTAGCTGAGACCTTACGTCTGATCCACAAGCCCCAGGCAGAGAGAGGAAGCCAGAAATGGCAGGAGTCTTTTGAAACCTCAAAGCCCACCCCAGTGACACACCTACTCCAACAAGGCCACACCCCCTAATCCTTCCCAAATAGTTCCACCAACCATGGACTAAGCATTCAAATATATGAGCCTACAGGGGCCATTCTCATTCAAACCAGCATAGATGGGTTAAAATGGCTGCAAAATCTTAACTAGTCTCAGTAAGAGATATAACCCATTTCTCTTCCTGATGAATTTGAAGCAATCTTGGGTGGTTTTGGCCAACAGAACATGGTAGCAGCTTCCGGGGCTGAGTTTTAATAGAGCTCCAGCTTCTCATTTTAAAAGCAGCTCTGCCTGTTCCCTTTGGAAGCCAACTACCATGAAAGACATCTGACTCGATAAGAGGCAGCCCAAGATAGCATATGGGAAGAGAATACGAATAAGCACCAAGGTACCAGATGTATGAGTGAGACTTTCTTGTATATTCAGTTCCCAGATGAAAACAGCTGAGTAAAAGAGGCAATTTTCAACTAGGTAGAATCTTTGACCCAGGGAAACGTGACCAAGTGNAGTGGTTGTCAAATTTGTGTTTGAGATAGTTTATTACACAGTGCTAGGTGGACAAGACCCCTCTTTTGACTTGTGTGGTGGCTCTAGTCTACTTGTCAAGGGCAGCCAGCATGGTCATCTTGGGTGTTCTGAGGGTCANCCCCTTGTTTCCCACCACACAGACAGAATCATTGAACCCCATCATCTGATACTCTTCCTATTGATCCCTGGAACCCTGCCATAAGACATCACAAAAGTCATTGGATATTAATGGTCTAACAGCTATTCAATTAGAACTGGACTTATTAATTCAATATCTCTTTATGGGACTCTGAGTATGTGCCAGGCTCTCAGCTAAGCATGAAGGACTCTTCAGAAAAACCAATGGAAATGGTAGATGTGAAAAAAGCAAGGGAAGAAATAATGTCTTTAATAATTAAAAAC
>LZPO01117257.1:29704-41092 GCA_001675575.1 Neotoma lepida
AGCTGGGCACCAGGCAGAGCTCCAGGAGTCCAACTGATGAGAGAGAGGAGAGATTCTATGAACAAGGGACATTGAGATCATGAAGGGAAAATGTACAGAGATGGNCAGCCAGGCTGGTGGAAATGCATGAACTGTGGACCAATAATTGTGGAGCCCCCCATGGTGCTGGACTGGGCCCTCTGGAAGCTTGAGACGGTTGTTTGGCTTGAACTGTTTGAGGGCCCCCAGGCAGTGGGATCGGGATCTGTCCCTGGTGCAGGGGCATGACTTTTTGGAGCCCAGTGCCTGTGGTGGGACACCTGGTAGTCTTGGCNNAGGGAGGAGGGTCTTGTCCTGCCTCGGCTGAGTGTGCCAGTCTCTGGAGACTCTCCATGGGAGACCTTGTCTTGGAGGAGGTGGGAATGGGGAGGTGNGTTGAGGTGGNGGAGCTGTCAGGGCNGGAGGAGGGAGGAGAGGGGGATCTGAGGTTGGTATGTAAAAAGAGAGGAAAATCTTTTTAATAATAAAAAAAGACTTCTCTGAAGAGATAAAATTTAGACAATCACAAAGGAAGAATTCTTGCTATTCTTCTTAGACCAGACTTGATCCTCCAAGGCCAAAGCCAAGAGCCACTCACCANCTAAGAGAGTTACTCAGTCTACCTGGGTCTAAACCCTTAGAAGTCCTAAACCCATAAAATTTCACACACACCCCCATTCACTAAATTAGCTTTTAGCCCTCAATCCTAATCTACCAAGCCTCTGTAGAAGGCATTTTCCCCAGATAACCATCCCTAGATGAAGGTCGTATCTCAGTCCCATACTTAGCTCAAACATTATGACTTTCTAGTCCTGTTGGGACATTGNAGCCATTCACAATTGCCACTTCTTGGATGGGACATCTTTAATTTTTGTTCTCTCTACTCATTTTAGAGGTTTATTTAGATATTATATTTAATTGTTTTATTTAGATACTTAACATTATTTAGATATTATACCATACAGTTTTTAGTTAGCTTCATAACTGTGTGTGTGTGGGGGGGGTTGTCTCTGGTTTCATTCAGCTGTGGTCCAAAGAGCAGCATGAGTTATGTTGTGTCAAAATAAGTTGGTGTTGACTGTGTGGCAGGGGCCTTGGATCCTCTGGCACTGGCNCCTCAGTCCACAGGATAGCTCTTAGCACACTACTGTGAGAGGAATTTTGAGCAGGGAAAGGGAACTGTCCACTCATTGTCTACATGAGAACCTNGTGGTTCTGTATGAGATTATATTTTGGNATTGCTATAGGTCCAAAAATCAAGAAGAAATATTTTANAAGGAGGATGTACATTAACTGTGATTCTCGAACTTGACATGACTTGATTTAAAGGACATAGAAAACATACCCAGTGCAGTNTAGCCCTTCTGCCCTTCTCNGTTGTCNGCCATGAAAGTCACACNTTAGATAATCTTTGGAGAGGATCATGTAGTTACTCATGCCTGTGAGAAGTGAGTATGCTTTATTGGAGCTTGCAAATACATTAGATGCAGGAACCTGGAAACCTGAATTGCAGCTCCAGCTCTCCTCTCCTGTGACGTGTGACTGGGCAAGAATGGCATCAGAAAAGCTATGGTGATGCTTCTGATTTCCGAAGGAAGAAGTCTGCATAGGAGTTTATGCATCTACTGTGCCAGACCCTCTGCCAGCCTGCATGGAAGCAAGACTCATTTTCCATTGAATAGAAATAGCTCAGGAATAGGGCTATAGGGCTTACAGGTCAGAGACACTGGCTATCAAGCAAGTGGCACAGGCCGGAATGGGTCAGTTAGGGAGAATGGAGATAACATTAAGTTGGAGCAACTGCCTTCTGATGGTGCAGAAAGTTGTGGATGAATGTTGAGGGTCCTCCAGGCTCATGTGCTTGTCCACTTGCTCCCCAGCTGGTGCTGCTGCTTTGNGAGGTTATGGAACCTTTAGGAGGTAGGATCTAGCTAGAAGACATGGGTCCCTGCAGGATGGGCTTTGTAGCTCTGCCTCCAGCCCTGGTTAGACTTGAGATGAGAGCAATTTTCTTCATACTCCTAGCACCATGAATGGCACCATGTTTTCTTTGCTATGACACTGTGTACTAACCAGTCTCCCGCCATGTTGCTTATGTCAAGTATTTAGTAGTGTCCCAGATACTACCTAAGGATTCATAGCTGACTAGGAAAATGGAAGAAGGCGTGAGATGATGGCTGTATTTGCTGCATTGTTTTGTCTTAGCCAGCGTGTCTTGACCCAGAGTGGGGCGATGGGGAGGCTTGGTAGGACAGGTGCTCAGGAATACAGGCTTCAGACTCAGTCCTGAGCTCAGCTCCATCCTTTAAGACATAGGTTGTTAAACATAACCTGTGCCTGCCTCTGTTCCTTCCCGTGCCTCTTTGTAGATCAGATAATACTAGTTTGTTCATGGAGAGAATGGTCTCAGCATAGTTCTTAGCTTTTGGGAAAGGCTGGGAGATGTTTGGAAGCATGATAGGTTTTTTTATTTGTTCGTTCGTTTGTTTGTTTGTTGCCTCTCAGTCTTCCTAGGGGTTTCTGAAATTCATAATTCAAGTCAGGTCTGGGTATTAAATAAAACTGGGAAGGAATCTCAGTTGGTAGAGTGTTTGCCTTCCATGCATCCAGCCTTAGGTTCGATGCCTAGCACTGAATAAGCATGAACAGGGTTGTTCTCCCATGTCTGTAAATCAAGCACTCTGGTGGTAGAGGCAGGAGGATCAGAAGTTCAAAGTCATCTTCCATCACATAGTGAGTTCAAAGCTAGACTAGGGTACATGAGACCTTGACCTTTTCTCAAAAGAGAAAAAAAAATCCAAACTGGACATCTATACATTTGGTGGCAGGTCATAATTTATCAGTTATATTGACTCCCTAAGTCAAACAGTTTCTCTGCTTCAATCCAGCATCATTGCAGCCCCAAATCATTCTATCTCCCCAACCCTCTTATAGCAAAAGAGTATTTGTCAGAGGGTCATTGAGGCACCAGGTAACCAGCATGTTGAGGAGGATTTAGGATGGTCTAAGGCAGTGATTCTCAACCTGTGGGTCATGACCCCTTTGGGAGTCTAAAGACTCTTTCACAGGGGTCACCCAAGACCATCAGAAAACACAGATATTTATATTACAATTCATAACAGTAGCAAAATTACAGTTATGAAGTAGCAACAAAATAATTTTATGATGGGGGGGGGGTCACCACAGCGTGAGGATGATGCACAAGGATGATGGAATCAGAAGGCTGGAGTGAGTTAAATTCCCATTCCCTCCACAGGGGTGCTCATCCTTGTCTTTAGCTTTGTAGAGAAGCCNTATGTGCTATGGGCTAGAGAGCCAGCTCCCTTGCCCTGATTGACATGTTGTGAAATAGCTTGGCTCAAAGCACACTGGTAGCCAAACACTCAGCATGCCCACCTAGGCTGTGGCAGAAGACTCGCTACCCATTTCTCATCTGTTTCAGCAGCAACTGTGCCACACAGCTCCCTGTAAGCCAACACTTCCCTGGCTCCNGCAACTATCCACAGAGGGCCTATGTGACTGCAGCTCACTTTACCCAGAACCTCCTCTGACACAGGGAAGAACTTCTCCTACACATAAGACAGTTAATACACTTGCAGGTAATTTATTCCATAGGGAGTAGGGGAACTAGACAATTCTGGGAGGCTTTCCAGAAGGTTCTCTGAGGTCCTGGTAGAACTGCAGAAATGAATCCCATTGACTGTAGGAACAACCTCAATAATACACATTTTCTGCTGGTGTTTGCCCCTTTCCTGTCTCACTGGCAGCTTTACCAACCTTCTGCTTCATGGGATTACTTCCCAGACAGAAAACCTGCTGTCCCAGGTTCTCATCTTGGGCTCTGCTTTCCAGGTAACCCAAACTAGGGCAGACACAGTACAACCAGCACATCCATCTTTCAATGAAAATGTATTAGCGCAGAACTGGAGGTCCCATCAGGTAGGAATGAAATAAAGCAAAGCAAAGCAGGAAAATGTCCTTGCAAAGGCTGCTTGAGTCCTGGAAGAGAGATAATCTCATCACCAGGCGGTTTCTGGGAGGTCGGCGGGTGTCAGCAGTAATTCTTCCTCTCAGACTGCACATTTGTTTTTCGGACCATCCCAGATGCTGACTTCAAAAGCTTTCTACTCTGTAATGTGCTGTATGAGGCCATTTCTTCTTTCCTGCATGTCCGGTTCCATTTCGGCAGGAGATATGTCTGCCAGAAGAGAATGATTACGGAAGCATTGTTGTTGCTGTTTTCTCCTTGTGCAGTCAGGGGAGCTCAGGGGAGGTGACTGGCCCATCTCCTTCAGCACATGACTGGAATCCTGACCAGAGCATTGTCAGAATAAGCCACACCCTGTAATCAGGGAGGTCAAGAGCAGACATGTGCTGGGAAGATAAATGGTCCAGTAGATAGCCACATGTCTAGACACAGATAGAACCCCCAGAGAAGAATAAATGTCATTCTTGAATTAACAAGTGGCACAGAGGAAACATACTTTAATGAAGCTCTGGTACCCCAGCCTCTTTGTTTTATATTTAGTGGGTTTTGCTTATTTGTTGCAGTCCTGGAAATCCACCCCAGGACTGGGCGTGTGAGGCCAATGCTCTGTTGCCGAGTTAGCTACATCTCCAACCCACAGACTCTTTATCTGGTGCATAAAGAAAAACCCAGCTTTTCCACAGTACATAGCAAAGATGGAAGAGAAAAAGTTTTCAGAAAGTTCTGGCATTTCCTTGTGTAAGTGGTCATCCCCTGAAAACCCCCAAAGCATGTAACTGACAAAATTATCAGGCTGAATTTTAATTTTTAAGAAAAGAAAGATGTCATGGATCTAAAAGTTTTCTTGTTTTTAAAAATGAAATTGCCTGTGAGCCACGACAATTTAAGACACACTCTGTTTTTTAAAAAGTCATTGGCAAGACGTGTCCTCTACCAGTTTTAATGTCTCCAAACCCAGGGGTGTTTTATTAGTTATTTTTCTCATCACTGTGACCAAATACTTGACAAGAAGCCACTTGGGGAAGGGGGGTTTATTTTAGCTCATGGTTTGAGGGGACACAGTCCATCTTGGCAGGGACAGCATGGTATGGGGTGACCCCACGGCAGCGGGAAATTGAGTGGCTAGCTCACTTTGACCGACTGGGAACCAGAGACTNGGGTGAGAACAAGGGTTAAGCTCCTATCCATTGAGAACCCTTTCCTCCACCAGCCTCTACCTTCCAAAGGTTTGACAACCTCCCTAAATAGCACCACNATCTAGGGACCAAGAGCTCAAAACACATGACCTGTGGGGGACACTTNGCACCCATACCACAGTCCAGTGCCACAGGGAAGCTCTTCTTCCTCGTTATTATGTAAGATGCAGGTGTCTGTGGCTGGCCCTTGATCTGCTCCTGCTGGTCCATTCTGGAACAAGAGGTGGTCTATGCTCAGGATGTCTCAGGATGGTTTAAACAGAGCAGAGTGGACTGGAGGTCAGGCTGGTCCTGAAGGCTCTATGTGCCAGGCTAAGTAAGCACTGAGGGCTGCAGTCTCCACGCTTTCCTGTATATCACATGGCAATGAGAAGCATTTGCTAATTCACCAAAAGAGGAGTCTCCTGTCATTTTCTTCCTTNTACTTCTAACTTTTTAATGAAAGTATGCTCTAGTTGGTCATATATGAAGTTTATGCTCTAGTCGTTCATATATGAAGTTGTGAAACTCTAAGCATCAGTTTGCTAGTATGTTTTACAGTGATCAATCTGTGTCATCACTATGTAGATACACAGCATCCTCATCATTCCAGAAATATCCTTCAGTCCTCAGTCTTCATCCTTCCCCAGGCTCCACCGTGCTGACTTCTAGGGATTTCCAGGGATTTACTACTACCCACAGGTGAACTTCATTCTTCCTATTGACTTTTTTCATCCTATGTTTCATCTGCATAAGCCAATGGTCTTGAGCATAAAAACAGGTCTTAGCACATCATCAAGATTGCATCCAGGTATGTCTTAATGAGCTTTGGCACGTTGCCAAGTTTAAGCTACTATGAGCAGTATTGTCATGAGTATGCTAGTATCCACTGGGGAAGGTGTCCATACATTTATTTTAGGTTTACATCTGGTTGCATTTCTAAGTTATAGAATGCTCAGCTTTGCAGAGTGTAGGGGTTCTGGATGATGTAGATGCTAGCTAATACGTGGAATCATTGTTTTTTCAGAAGCCTTTATGGTGTGTGTGTGTGTGTGTCTGTCTGTCTGTCTGTCTGTCTGTCAGTATTATCTTCACATAGCCCTACTATGTATGTCCTTGTGGATTAATGATGCTGGAAGTCTTGTTAATGTTAAGAGGTCATTTCAAGGTGCTCTTATGTGCAGAGACTGTTAAGATCCCTTCCCCATTCTTCAACTAGTTGCCTGCCCTTCCATCAGTTTTACAGACATTGTTTGCTATGGGCAAAGATCCCATGCAGCTACATCCATGACCTNGGTCTTTCCATTCAGCAACCCAGCATTTCTTTTTCAGTGGTGTACGGGGTTGATGAATGCAGGCTCCCATGCTCACTGCTCTCACTTCTCTTCCTGAAGGTACTTATGCACCAGATTGTTTTTCAACATTTCTGTCAGTGCTCGGGTCAGCTCTACTGTGACAAGGTGATATCGGCTTTGAAAAGGGAGCTGAAAGACTCCTTGATGAAAGCTTAAGCTGGTGCTGCATCTTTGAAGGTTTGGTAGAATCCTCTGTGAAGTCACCTGGCTTTGGGTTGATCTTGGTTGGCAGAGTCTCGGGTCAGGAGATGCTGACACCTCTTTGTTCTCCAATGCACTGAGTTTTTATACTGTTCAGAGGANTTGCCAGTTTCAACTTTCAAATTGATTTTCAGGAATACTCCCAGGGGTCCCTGGTACTTTTTATAGCTAGTCATGTTTCCTTTTACACCCCATCCATTTCTGNTTGCCTGTTCTCCAGCCTCCTTCCTAGGGGCTTTTCGAATTAGGCATCTTTCAGAGCTGAGCTGTGTGATTTTGCTGGGTTTTCCTTTCTGGTATCTACTTTCTCTATGACTGGCTTTCTTTTCACTATCTCCTTCCATCTGCTTTGGTAGGTAAGTTTACTCCTCTCTGACTTTTTCCTCTGTGTTAGCCTCACCCAAGCAAGCTTTGTCGAGTTGAATTTTCTGCTCAAAATATTTTCTGCTATTATTTGTTTTTTTTTCACCCATGGCATGTTTCAAGGTATACTGCTTAGATTCTATGCATGTAGGGCTCTTCTGACTCTTTGCTATGGACTCCTGGATTACATGAACAGTGCTCTGTCGATATATTCTGCAGGACTTTTTTGCTTTTCAACTGTTTAGATAGATTTTTTTGTGATCAGAACATCATATTCTTGTAGCTATGCCAGGGTTACTTAAAGAGAATGTATATAATGTATATCCTGCAGCGTGCACCAATGCACTGTGATGTGTCACTGAAATCTTCATGATCTCTGTGTATATTTGCATGGTCTTTCATATCAGCTAGAGAAAGGTGTGCTAAAACTGAAGCTACAAGTTGGGTGGGCTCATGCCTGTAGTCTCAGCACCTGGGAGGCTGAGGTAGGAGAATTATCCATGAGTCTGAAGCTGCCCTAAGTGACAGAATGGGCTNTGTTTCAGCCTGGGATACAAGATGAGACCTTGTCTCAAAAAAGCAACAAATAAAACAACTGAATTTTCAGATGTGATTCTGGGCTTTTCCATTTCTGCCATTAGTTATACAAGTATAACTTTTTATATTTGTTTTCATATGTGTTATTGGATGCACCTCAGCTCCAGATCATCCTATTGGCCTATTGCCTGCTTCATGACAGTGGACTTTTTCTCTCTTGGTAGCAACATTTCTCTCTGAAAGTCCCTTTCCTCTCAGAATAGCATGGCCATGCCAACTTACTTTTGATTAATATTTCACACTTAAATTTCTTTNAATTGTTATCCTTTTCTGTAGTTTCCATCTGAAGCTTCTTCATACTGAGCAATACATAGTTATTTTAAACTTTAACCTGAGAATCTCTGCTTTCAAATAGAGCATTTAAAAAACTTTGTCATCATTCTAAGTGTGGGTGTGATGTGCAAGTGTGCACACCANAGCGTATTGTGTAGAGGTCAGAGGACAATTTTTGGAGTTGGTTCTTTCCTTTCCCTTTCCCTGGGTGCCTGGGATCGAGCTCAGGTGTTTGGGTTTGTGAGTCAAGTGCTTTACCCACTGAGTCATCTCACCAGNGCTCATGCAAAATTATTTTTCAGTTTACGCCCCCAGGTGTATCATCTATACCTCATCATCCTTTAGCAAATTATNGTGTAAGTCNACCTGTTTGCATTATATACTCTGAGTGTCTCTTCTGATAACCAGGAGATCGTATTGTTTGAACAAACTGGAAAACTGCACTGGGAGCAATGAATCTCTGTGACACAGGCTGAGACCTGTGGAGCATAGCTACAGTCACAGCCTGTTCTCTGTGGCCTTGGGCAGTGTAACTATGATGTATTTTATGTCATTTTCTTCTCACCAGATGATACTGTTCACACCCATGTGTCATTCACACCCGCATTCCTAGCGCTGTCCTGAAATCNCACAAATTCTCTCTCATTCAACCTGCATAGCATCTCCAGGAGGGGAGTGCCATTTTGAAACCTTTTATATTCACTTTAAATTTTTTAAAATCAAAATCTAATTGCATTACTTCCTCTAAACCCACCCATAACACGTCTCACTCCCTTTTGGCCCCTTTTTCTTTGATTATAACTGTTAAATACACACCTACACACACAGAAACACACACACAGATATACACACACACACACAGACACTTCAAACCTCGTTTCACCAACAGAACAACTCAAGTCTTTGAAAGGTAAAGAGATTTTTAAGGTGTTGTGGGGCTGATGAATTCTGGAGCTGAGGTGGAACAGTGACAATTTAAGGCCACAGCTGAGCTATGGAATGTGTCCTACTATTACATCTTCTGCTGTGGGAAGAACGATCAGATATATTGAGATGCTGATGTTGAGACTTTGGATCAACCTATACCACCTCTTTACCTCTCCAAACACCTCTTTGAAAATGTCTATTTTATTCATCATGGCTGCNGCACTGTCCTTTTAGCTTTCCTGTCTTGGGCTGCATTTCTGAAAGTCCCATTCTGNCTCCTCTAAATGTCCTTAAATGTTTTATGGGTCCTCATAGCATATTTTCTATTCAAGAAAATATGGATTGTGGTTTCCTGCCATGTGCTGGAGAATTCGGGGAGAGATGAAAATACATGACCCTGAATTGTAAATCTCACATCTTATTTCTATAGGACACAATGCTATTTCTTACCAGGGAAATGTTGACAGTTTAGATTTACAACAATGTATTTGGAAACCTTGAAGTTTTATAACAGAAAATAATGTATCATTAGGCACTCTGAGAGGATAATGAGGCATTTAGTATTTCTTGCTCATTTTGGTAAAGGTTTCTAGAAATATANACTATCTTGCATGGACTTGGCATATGGATCATTCATGAAAGAAGCAGAAAATGCATGATATAGTTAGCCGCTTGAATTATTTCTCCGTAAATTATTCATGCTNCTCGTTTATCTAACCATTTTCTTTTTCTTACCGTATCCAAATTACTCTCATTTCTACACTGCAGGAGCACGTGATTGTCAACAAGGAAGAAGTTAAACCCCTCCCAAAGGGATTAAATGGTTGACCAAAGAAACCACAGTCAAATAAATCAAACCAGGGAATGAGTTCTAGGTGAGAGAGCTGTGTCGCTTGGGGACAACCAAGGCTTCTTGGCCTTAGTTTTTCCCAGGGATTTGAATACTTTATTCATACTAATTAATAAACAATAATATATTTATTGCAAGTTATAAAAACAGCAATATCTGAAAGTAGGAAGAAGCAGACTCAGATTTGGCTGGGGTGGTGTCTTANGGTTACTATTGCTGTGATGAAACATCATGACCAAGGCAACTTGGGAAGGAAAGGGTTTATTCAGCGTATTCTTTCACATCACAGTCTTCATCAAAGGAAGTTAAGACAGGAACTCAAGCAGAGCAGGAACCTGAAGGCAGGAGCTGATGCAGAGGCCATGGAAGGGTACTGCTTACTGGTTTGCTCCCCGTGGCTTGCTCAGCCTGCTTTCTTATAGAACCCAGGACCACCAGCCTAGGGCTGACACCACCTAAAATGGGCTGGGCCCTTTCCCATCAATCACTAATTAAGCAAATGCCTTATAGCCTGATCCTCTGGAGGCATTTTCTCAACTGAGATTCAATCATTTCGGATGACTCTAGTTTATGTGTCAAGTTGACATAAGACTAGTTGACATAAGCCAGCACAGGTGGCCAAGGAGCCCAGATTTGCACAATGATGTTACTCTACTCTAGGTGTGAGGCAAAGCATCTCAGTGAGCTACAGATTGCAGAGCTCTCAGACTCAAGCAGGGTCAGCTTCATAGCTTACAGGATCTGCAAGAGCATCATGTTTCTTATGCCTTATTTCTACCCTGATTAATTATGAATTAAAAAAAGATAGCAGTTGATGGCTGCTGATGGAGGGAGAATCACTCTCCTTTGGGGACGTGGCCTCTGCTAGGTTCCCATGCCCAAGTGGATAGCCTCACACCCGTGAACATATGGGCAGCACTAATTGGACTCAGGTGATTGCTAATTACAAAAAGGAGGACAGGCAGTTGGGAGGGTGCTAGGGTGGGNGTGCTAGGGGAAGACTGGAGGGAGCAAATTTTGGATAGATGTGATCAAAANACATGGGTATAAATGTATGGGTATTTCAATGTAATTAAAAATAATTTTTTAAAAAAGAAAATAAGTACACNCCTTAAAAATCGATTCACCTCTTGGCATGTAGCATTTGTTTTGCTAAAAATTATACAATATTAAATGAGAAGTCAAGGGCTCGAGAGATGTCTNAGTAGGTAAAGGAGCTTGTGCCAAGATTGATGACCTGACTTTGATCTTTAGGNTGCACGTGATAGAAGGAGAGAACTGACTCTTGCAAGTNATTCTCTGACNTCTACATATGAACATCATATACGTACTCACAAAAAATAAATAAATGCAAAAAGTCAGGAGTTAATGGTTCANGTNACACCTCCTAACATTTGTATCACTCCAAAAGNAATCCCTGAANCTACTAAGCNTTTGATCCCAAGCTCACTTCTCCAAACCATTAGCAACCACCAACCTACATTCATACCTCCTCATTCCTATAATTCCATANAGCTCACATCCTCCATCCCTGGGACAGATANGGAAGGATCCATGTCATTTGGAGTGAACATGTAAGACAAACAGTATCTCCTGATGGGAGAATCACCTGAGTTATGGGAGCTGTGACAGAGAAGTTTG
>LZPO01117257.1:57954-77875 GCA_001675575.1 Neotoma lepida
ACACACACACACACACACACACACACACACACACACACACACACACACGTTTGATGCTCTGACTCTCTCCAGAAGGACCCTTTTACTATCTGTTTTGTTTTCCCTTTTTGAGAGTTTTTCTTATGAACGCATCTGAGTATAATTAAACTTCATAAAATTATCATGGCTCCAGGACCCTGTTCTAATGGAATGTGGCCCACTGAATGTCATAGCAACCCCCAATTGCGTTACAGGAAGCAAACAATCTCAGCTAAGCTTTGTCCATGGTGCCTTTCGACAGTGGCAAATGGGAACTAACCAGGGCTTGGAAGAGCTGTAGTGCTGAGAGGCTTGCCTGGGCCCTCAAGAGACCCAAATANCATAACTAAATCTCTTGGCCATGATCCTCAGTTTCCCTGTNCTTCAAGGGAGACCTTGTCCTGAGAAGTACCCAGAATGGCCCCTGCCGTCTTTTGAGCAAACACTGTGGCATTCTTTACTTACTATAAATATGAACTATTAATCATGGCAAACAATGTCCACTAGAACCATCCATTCTCTTACGTAANCATCCCCTCTCTTGATTCATACCACTTACAGGCTCCTAAGCAGCATTCTTTTGTTGCACAGTCTGGCAGTTCTGTTGTTTGAGTTATTTGCCAAGTTGTTCTATCACACNTCAGTGAGATGCTGTGAAAACAGCACCAGCTAAAGCAAGAAACAGGCTTNCCTTTGTGTGTGGATGAGTTTCCACACTGGTGAGTCTNGTNACCAATGTCCTGCTGTCTTTAAAAAGATCAGTGACACCATTGTTTTGCTNAACAATGGGCATGGTGTCAAATGCCTTCNAAATATTTATGTTTATAGTTTCGTGCTGCTCTCAGCCTTGGTCAGAGGAGCTTCTTTATGGAGCNGGCATCAGTCCCTGAAGAATCCTAACTAGACATCTCTATCAGCCCCANCCCCAAGNCTCAGGGAACATTGTGGAAGAGGGGGCAGAAAGAATGAAAGAGCCAGAGGATGGGGANGAGTGCTATAAAAATGACATCCTCTGGATACAACATGGCCTTTGCACTCATGGNGGCTGTGACTGCCTGCACAAGACTGAGCCTGTCAACATGCCATCATGGANGGAGAAGGAGCTCATGATGGCTGCTGAGAGAAGGGGAGTCCCTTTTCTTCAGTGACTTACCTACTAGTAAGGGGCCATTGATCAAGTAAANAACCTCAAACCCCAAGTNNATNTTCAGGCAGGCAACCTAGATTAAAGTCAGTGGTTCACAAAGAAAAAGATGTGAAAGAAAAAGGGGGACTNGTTGGAAAGAAACAGCACAGAAGGATTGAGAGGAAGTAAAAGAGTAATGGGATGACCACGATCAGAACATTCTGTATACAGTATGAAATTAGTAAATAAGAGATAAAATAAAGTATTAGTAGTATCATCGACTCTCACTCATGTGTGTGGGGGGGATGGAGAGAGAGGGGGAGGGAGAGAAAGATGGAGAGAGAGGGAGACTGTGTGTGCGTGTATGTGTNTGTGAGAGAGAGACAGAGACAGAGACAGAGAGGGAAGGAAGAAAGGAAGGAGGGAGGGAGGGAGAGAGAGACTGTGTGTGTGTGTATGTATTTTCAATCTCCCCTTAACTTGCAGACTCACAAACCAAAAGGAGAATCATGGAGTTTGTTCTTCCCAGACATAGTAAATAGAGGCCACCCCTAGAAATAGCTATATNTGATCAATTGATAGTTATTTCTACAAGTGCTGCATTGGGAAAGACACTCTGGTCCAGCCAGGAGCATTCAGCCACATCTGACATGAGCGTGTTGACAAGAGGACCACAGCACAGGGGCCACTTGTGAACCATCCCAGCCCATGTCACTCCTCTAGTCTGCAGATAGAGGAGTCAGATTGCTCTTCTAAGATCATGGAGACAGTGTAGACACAAAGCCAGCACTCATTGCCAGTTGTGCTTTCTCAGCTCCCCAGCTGTGGCAGCATTCTCCCTCGACCACAGAACTCAACTGCAGACAAGGTAGGGTTGTGAAGAGCACCAGATGGAGACTCAGTGAGGGCCACAGGCTTCTTAGAGAGGAGAGCCAGGACAGCAGGCAGGAGGAAAGGCTATCCACGCCTAGCTGGGGATACCACTACTGTTGCTGCCATTGTTTTAGGGAGTNTGCCAGAGTGTCTTTCAAAAGTTTGGATAAAAACACCAGAGTCAAAGTGGCCCTAGAGAAGAAAGAATCAGCTGCAGATTGTAGCCAAAGGATCCTGCCTGACACAATTATTATGCTTACATGTCACACTCATCAGATTTGTACACGTATGTAAGGGTTGAGGACTTGCATATGAGGATCTGGAAGGGAATGAATGCCAGTTCATGACAAGAAAAGCCATTTAGTGGGTCGCGGTCACCTTGTTATACAGCTCTATAAGCCACTGTGTTTTTGGCATTCCAACCCCCCATCCCTCTCGCTCTCTGATAATAGCCCTTTCATTCATTTTTGAGTAAACATTGCCTCTCAGTTCTGGTCCATGTGTTTGGCAGTTGGAAACATCATCAGGAAAAGACATGCAACCAACCAGAGTGTCACAAATGATTACAGGGCCTACTCCAGGGATGGTCATGTGATATAATTAGAGCCAATGAGATTCAATCACAAGCTTCAGATGGTGTCACCAGGAAAAGATAAAAGCAGGTGACTTCAGCCTGGAGAATGAAGTGGACTTGTCAGGGAACCTCTACANTGGGATACCCACAGGTGGAGCCAATGAGCAAGGAGGAATCAGAAGATAAATCCATGATGCCCTTGTCTAGGTAGCAGTGCATAGCCATGCTTNGTGGAGAAGGAANTCTAAAAATGCATTCATTAGTTACACAAACCACTGCACTCCCACTGCCTTCTCCTTTACCGTTCATGTCTGAGTTGGCTTTTTGTCACTCANGGCAATGATAGCAACAACAGAAAGGTTCTTGACCAAGATGATAAACATTCATGTCCCACATGACACTGAATCTAACATTGCTCTTGCAACTCACACCAAGCAGTGGGGTTACCTGCAAGGAGCCCTGGATGTCCTTCCCCCCGACAATCACGAGTTCTGCCATGTCTTCAGCGTGAGGAGTCCTCGCATGGACAAACAGGGTCCTGCCCACTGCAGTTACGTTTCTGAGAGCAACTAGGGTGCCATCACTGTTCACCTTGAAGTGTGGGCTTGAGACCTCATAGTGCAGCTTCTCATTGCCCTTGCAGTCACTGAAGGTCACTGAGGAAAGAAAAGAAACAGCGGAGTGAGGATGAGTAGGTTGGACAGCTGAACACTTGAGATGTTGGTGATCTTTCAAACATGGATGAACGAGTGTGCCACTTCTCCACCAAGCTACCCTCTACCCTGACCCAAGCCACTTGTCTCAGAGTGACTTGGATTATGCTGATGGAGTTCATACAATCAAGACATAACCGTGGGCTTGGGATGCAGCTCAGCTGGAAGAGCGGAACATGCACAAGGCTCTATCTGGTCTCCAGCAATGCACAAAATGGGTACAGAGATAGGTGCCTAGAATCCCAGCACTTGGAACGCAGAGGCAGGAGGGTCAGGAAAAAAAATATCTTTGATTACATAACAAGTTTGAGACTACCCAGGGCTACATGAGATCATCTCAAAGAGGAAAACACAAAAAGGCCCAGCCTTGATCAACTTTTAGTTTCTAGGCAAGTGCTCAGCATTGTTGAGGCTGAGGAATAGGGCAGTTCCTGCCCCTAAGGGTTGTGGATGAAGAGAGGGTCAGACATGGCAGAGTTNGTTTGAAGGAAGTGATCTATTTTTACAATGTGTGACTCTTTGAGCAGAACCACAACAGACAGAAGCTTCAAAGATGGCACTGAAGAGACAATATCTGAGCTGGAACTTGAAACTGGGTAGACNAGCAGGCCCTGCAGAAGNTGGAGGGCATTGCAGCATTTAAATATATTCAAAGATATGAGAGGTGTCCATGGAGGTGGGGGAGGTAAGTAACAAAATAAATTTAAGGAAGGAAGACAACCAGGGGCACTTATTAGAGCTGAATTGGAAATGGGTGAGAGATGTTGGTGAGTGGAAGGACGTTCTGAAATGTCTTTTGGAAACAAACAGGAAAGTCAGTAAATTGGGGTGCTTCTTGGAAGTTGTCCACTATCCTACAGTGTGGACTGTATGAGCAGTACATATATGCTCTGGTTCTAGTGGAGAATAGGGTTGGGAGTCATACAAGAGCCCTTTGAAGTCCTAAAGATATTCATCATAGACATGAGCGCCAGAAAATGGTTTGGAGTTGGGTAAGAAGAAAAGCCAAGGAAATAAGTTAGCTTTTTGTGTGCTAAGGACATGTGGTAATGATAGAGGTGGTGGTCCTAGGGACATGGGGAATGGACAGACAAGGTCACAGTTTAGTTATGTGAAAAAAAAAATAGAGACATTAGGCCCTTGGATGAACCACCTGGGTCCTGCACAATGTCACCAGTGGTGGCTGATGACAGTGATCATGCTTCCCTTTGGGGTGTCTCTACCATGTCCATAATTCCACCATTCTTGCTCTCTCCATGTGTTCTATATCTGTTTGTCTGTCTCCCTTCTGCTATTGATTTTGAGGTTCCTTGTAGGTAAGCTTAGAATTGTACTACACTTGTAGCTTCTTATTCTTGAAGATTTATTTTTCGTTTGNATGCCTGTATGTAGGTGTGCCATATGAGTGTAGGTGCCAGTNGAGACAAGAAGAAGGCATTAGATCTCCTAGAACTGGAGTTACAGTTTGATGTGTGTTGCCCAGTGGAGGTGGCAGAAACCAAACTAGAGTCCCCCAGATGAACAGTAAGTGTTTTTTATTTTCTAAGACCCCAATGCATCCTTGAAACCCTGGCTAGAACTAAATATGTATGTTTATTCCTATGCACACATATGCACACATATGCTTATGATAAAGTTTAATGTATAAAGTATGCACAGTAAGAGATTAAGAACAATAATGAGCAGTAAAAAGAGCAATTAAAACACTATTCTGTAATAAAAGCTATGTGGATAGAATCCAAACCACTATATTGATCCTAATCATAATATCATATTCCAGCATTTGGCTGTACTAGGTTTATTTATTCTACTAACAATAAACATTGGGATTCTTTCTCTCTCTCTCTTTCCTCATTCTCCCTCCTTCCCCTTCTTTCCCCNTCTCTTGCATTTCTCTCTTCTCTCTCTCTCTCTCCTTTCCCTTCTCTCTTCTTTCTCTCTGTTTCTGTGTGTCTTACTGTGTGTGTGTGTTTCTCTTTCTTTGACTCTGTCAGTTTCCCCATGTCTCTGTCTATCTGTCTGTCTGTCTGTCTGTCTATCTGTCTCTCTTTGGAATTTTGCACTTAACACTTTTAGACTNCAGCTGACTTCAGGTGACTAAAGCCTATGAAAGCGAAACCACTAAAAAGGAACATGGCCACCTGTTNTCTGCTTTGCCTGCTTCGTAGGTCTGTGTGATGGGAACAGAACTCACAACTCAATGCATGTCCATGGTGTNGGCACAGCTGTCTGCCATGTCTTCACTCAGATCACCACACAGAATTTGACTGATCCCCTCCTTATTGAGTAAAATGGCTCCCCTCATGCCTAGAGGCCACATCACCATCAATGATGACACCAGAGTCAATACCATACATGGCATTTGCTGAGGAGGAACCACCTAGCAGGTTCCCCTTTGTGCTTGAATTCNTTCACTCAGCATGACTTTTGTGANGTTCACCCATGGGGTAGTTTATCCAATTCACTACTTAGCAATCACTAAAGANTATACTGATATCANAGTAATAAATTAACTNAAGACTATCCTGCATCATAGTCCAGGGTGTAGTTGTTTTAATTCTGCTGTCAATAAGCACCAGGACTATTTTCAGCTTAGGTCTCTTAAAATATTACNACAGGGAACTTTGTCCTGTATGCCTCTTGGCAACAATGTCCACTTGGGTCCTAGTGTACTGGTAAAGTCATGAAAGATCAGATGGGNTGACACAATCTTCCAGGAAGATGNCAGATGTTTATGACAACCACCACATTAGCTGGCAGTAATGACAGCTGGCATGGATGGAGCACTCCTCCACATAAGGTCCAGAGCCAAGCATTTATACATATTGTCTCATCTTCACAAAGAAGAAGAAACCACCGCTCTGATCCCCTCTACCTGGAAGTTTCTAGGTAAGGTCATCATGGCTTGGAGAAAGGGCAAAGACCAGCAAACATAGTTTGCAAGTGAAAAATGGGAGATAAGAATTCTGGTTCAGGACAGTGTCATCACTACATAAGGACAATTCCCCAGTAGAGTAAAACCCTTCAGGGATCTGATCAGAACTGAATGTTAGAGCTCCACAGCTTCCTGCTCAGTCCTGCTCCCANAGTCCCACCCAGCTGGGAAGTATACTGCATTCGCTACCTCTTAGTCACACCATATGATGGCTGGCTGATCTTGGTTGTCAACTTTACATCTGGAATCAACTAAAATCCAAACAGATAGGCAGGCCTGTGAAGGATTTTCATGATTGGATCATTCAAAGTGGGAAGACACACCCTAAATCTGGGCCACACCTAGAAGAAGGAAGCTTTTGCTTTTGACCTACTTGCCCTCGCTTTTGCTGGCAAGTTCATTTACTCTGCTGCCTTGGCACTCCTTCACTGGTGTTAGAACCTATTTTTTTCCTGGTTCCAATGTAGCCTGAAAACTAGCAACATTCCAGGAATCTGCCAGCACCCCAGCACCAGATTGGAACTGCTGAGACAACCAGCCCTGTAAACTGAACAACGACAGGATTCTTGGCCTTTCCTTTGAGAAACAGGCATCATTGAACCAGCCAAGCCAAGGCCTGTGAGCCAGTCTAATAAATTTCCTTTTAATGTATATAATCACTCTGTCATTTCTGTCGCTCTAGAGAACCCTGACTAACACACTCTGTGTTCAGGCTCCAGGGCTGTCTTTACAAACGCTCTAGTAGACTTTGGTATCTGCAGTTCTCAAACTCCCCTCCTCTCATCATCTTGGTCATCAAGATTCCTCAGGCTTTCATGGCTTCAGTTCTTGGAGGAGGACTGTGCAGGGGCTGCTCACAGGTGTTAACACAGAGCTCACATCCGCTAGGAGTAACACTCCCAAATGACAAGGACTGCAGAGGCTTTGCAGCCACATGGCCAGCATGAGGACTCTGGCCACAGCCCATAGACAGGATCAAAGCAGGCAGCCTCAGCTTTGGAGAGGTGGGGAAGGGAAGGGCACACAGAGGACTGCAGGAGTCCCTGGATTCATATTGAACTTCCTNNTGTTCCTGATCCTTCCCTTCTTATTTCCCTCCCTGAGCCTGCATCTTCCACAAATACTCAACAAGAGCCTATATTGTGGGAGATGCTGAGTTCATAGTGCTCACAAGAACCAGCAGTTCTTGAAATTGAATGANGGACACAGATGTGAATCCAGCATTCCTGTGAATAACAGAGGAGCTATTTCAGGGAGACAGAACCGCAGCGTATGCAAAAGTCCTGTTGCACCGAGTGAGCTGGACACAAGCAAGGGAGACAGGCACAGAGGCTGAAGCAGGAAGCAAGAAGCAGGAAGAGAGAGGACTTGGCCTGGGGACTAAGCCTGAAGAGCATTCAAAGCTTTGGTCCTAAGGGAATCCTGGAGTTTTTACACTGTGATAGTGCCTCCACCTGTGTCTTCTGAGACCATGGCTTCTCAGTGCAGAACGATACAAAGCCATCAACAGTCACTCATGTGTAGGCTGTCTGTCAGCTCCTCCTGGACTCCATCACCATGCCTGGTGCCTTCCTCACTTCTGCACCATCCCTGTTTGCCTTCCTACACTTTGCTTTTGGTACNGGGTCTGGCCAGAAAGAAGATGCTTTGTGCAGTCTTCTCCCTGGAAACTCCTAACTGTCCACCACGATTTGGCTTGCCCTAGTCTCATTTCTGCTGCTGGGGTAAAATACCCTGAACAAAAGCAACATTGGGGAGAGAACGTTTATTTGATTTACCATTCCAGGTTACAGTCCACTGTTGTGGGGAAGTCGAGGCAGGAACTTAAAGTGTCATGTCCATAGTCCGGAGAAGAGAGAGAATAAATGCAGGGATCCTTGTTTGCTCCTACGAGCTTTCTCGTCTCCTACTATTCTGGACCTCCTACCAAGGGTTTGGTGCTACCTATACTGGAGCTTCCTAATTAACAGTCAAAACAATCCTCACAGACTCATAGGCCCACCTTACCCAGACAAGCCCTTATTAAGACTCCCCTCCCAAGTGATTCCAGGTACAGCTCAAACCAACCAGTGTACAAATCAAACAACTAACTTCTCCACATGCTCCGTTCCCACAGTTTTCTAATACAAGACCTACACACATCAAACNATGTATCATACCTCCTATCAATCATATCAATATATTTCTACTTTATCTGTTTATTTTCACAGCCCAGAACAGAAATTGAATCTTGTTTTATTATTCATTTTTATGTGCTTAGCAATAAACAAACCACTTTTATTCCATATGAGAAGCTAATAATAGCTTCCTTGAAGGCCATTATTATCCAGGAGTAAAGAGATACTTTATTGATGGGGATGAGGGCCCCTGTCCTGTTGTGAGCAGGGCAGGCTGGAGACAAAGCTGCAAATTGAGATCAAGGCTTGCAGTGACCTTCTGACCTGTGGTAGAGATAAGGATAGAGAATCTAGCTACAGTCTCTCCTGAACTCCATGTTCTGCTCACATCCACTCACTCAGCACACGGTCTCCCACGTTCAGACTGACTCCACATATCTGTAGTCAAAGGTTCTGGTTCATTTCCCCCTATACCCTTAATACAGTTTTCCATGGTCCCCAATCACAGCTGAAGCTGATGCGAGCATCCTGAACAAAAGGACCAGTCACACCACCCACCGTTCCCCAGCACTAGCTGCATGGCTCCTGACAGCCCAGCTCTGTGCCAAAGCCTGCATGGTCCATATCTTCTCCTTACCACATGGCCACACTATAGCAATGTTTTCTGGCTTTACTGTTTCATTATCTACTTCCCTAAAGAGACATTTTAGATATTTTCCTAAATTTTATCACTATCATAAAAATTTAACATCACAAATACATTGATGTTTGTCTACATATTTCACGTCTATCTCAGCTTATTCTTTTCTAAGTAACTCTTTATTCCTTCTCACACAAAAATAAATTTTGTCTCCTTGGGGGCAATACAGTCCCACTGAGGATAATGGAGAATAATATAGACGTGTCATTTTCCATTTTACAGAAGAAGAGACTGATTTGGGGACTTGCTTAATCAGGGTCAGGTGAACCGAACGGCATATGGCAAGAAGCCACCCCCAGTCTGACCTGCCTGTTTTCACTGCCCAAGTTGTAGGTACATTCACTTCCTAATAGTAGAGGAACTAGAGAAGAAGGGCAGCTTCACTTCTCAATCCCCTTGGGTATCCTGCAAATCTTTGAAGGTCATCAAAGCTATCANTGAGGGGCATCAGAGGTGACAGGTGGGCACATCAAAGGGACTAACATTTTATGTGCTAGCTAAATAATAATTGCAAACACAGAATTTGAAGAGAAAAAAAAAAGTCCTCAAGAATCAAATGTATACCAAGTCAGTAACCAAGATGTTAGATAATAAACCCTTTGTCTGAATGCCAGGTGTCCACACTTCCTAGGCATCCCTGGCATAGAGTGGAGGCTGGGGACCTGGTCATCCCTGCCACAGGGTNGAGGCTGGGGACCCGGCATTCTGTGAATTGTCTCTCCTGTGCCACGAGAATGGCAGTTTTCATGCTGGTTTCTAAGCCCTTTTCTGATTCTGATTCCTGTTGGACCCCTGCTACCCCTGAATCTCTACTCTTACCTTCTGGGAAATGGGCTCACTGAGACCCTTGTGACAAAATAAGATACACACCCCTCTGTGCACAGAACTCTTGGAATTGAACTTGTCTCTCTGACAAGGACGATCACCCAACTCTCCATCATCCCCTCCTCTGCACAGCTTCCCTCTCCCAGAGGGTCCCCCTACTCCAGTGCCCATCTATTTCCTTTAGTCAGGCTTCCTTGCTCAGATCAGGAACAGTGAGCTGTTACTATGGAGACAGGCACTCTATCTAGGCAGCTCCACTCTGGCTGATGCTGAGGTCCGGTGTAAAGGCCTGTGAACCCCTTTGCTTAGCAGGGTGAAGCCCAGTCCCTTCCTGGAGAGAGTACTGAGAAGGAAAAGTGGTATTAAGCAAACAAAGCTACAGCGCTACAGTGCTTTGCCCACGGCAGACACGACACTGAAAGACTGTTGATGAGGTTCCCTCTGTTCCAACCTAATCCGAGATAGTTCCTAAGACAGACACCTCACTGAGAGCCTTATGTCCACATTCAGGATTGTAATCCCTCCTGTCTTCTCAGATCAGTTCCAGACAGACATTCTTCTCCAGGAAGGGAGGATGACTTTTATATAACATGCCTGTGGCGGTTTGAATGAGAATGTCCCACCCCCCACCGCTCCTTATCTGCCTGAGTACTTGGTCCCCAATTGATGAAACCATTTGGGAAGAACGGGGAGGCATGGAGGAAGANGTGTGTGGTCTCTAGGGCAGTCTTTAAGGTTTCAAAAGACTGGCCGTTCCCAGCGTGTTTTCTCAGCCTTCTACTTGCAGACCAAGGCGTGGGCTCCCTCTGAAGCCATAAGCCCAATTAAATGCTATGTTTTATAAGCTTCCTTGTCCACAGTAGTTTGTTACAGCAATAGAAAAGTAACTGAGACAATGCAGAACATAAAAAGTGTACTTTTCCAGGAAGTATATATTGAAATAAACCTAAAATTCCAAATCAATAAAATTAAGTTTAGTCACAAGAGCCTCTGGTTGCTACCTAGTGCATCTTTGGAAATCCTGACCTGGGTTAAGCTCNTTTCTAACCCAGGTCTGATAGCCAGATATATGAATTACTTTTCTCATTGCTGTGGCCAAATACAAGAAGTAACTGAAGGGAGAAACGTTTATTTTGGGTCACAGTCTGAGGGGACACAGTAAATCATGACGGGAAGGCACGGCATCAGGAGCCTGAGCAGCTAGGCGTATTGTGTCCATAATCAGGAAGCAGAGAATGGACAGGAAGTAAGGCTGAGCTGTCCAACCTCAGGGGTCAAATTCCTCCCAGTGACACACTTCCTCCAACCAGGCTCCACTCCCTAAAGCTTCCTCAACCTTCTAAATGAACACCAGCAGCTAGGGAGCAAGGGTTCAAACACATGAGCCTATTAGGATATTTTGCACTTAAATCACAGCATCAGAGACTGGGATGAAATAATATACTCATCATTAGTAGTGAAAAGTTGATAAAAACACACATTCTAGAGAAGGCTCAAACCCAGATGGCTCCTACATGGTGACCAGTCATATGTCAGACAGACCTGTGTACCTGAAGAATAGCTCATCAAAGAGAAATAATTTATCCCATAGAAAAGAGATTTTTAAAGAAATATATATTTTTACCTATTCTAATACTATATTAAATTCCCAATTAAGGTGTACAACTCACAACAATGGCTGTGCCTCACAATCTCCTATTAGTAACTGTGTTGATTCTCCAAAGCATCAGCGAGATGCCAACTTGGCACAGAGATGAAGGCAGTGTATGCCCAGAGGTGCAGAGTTTAAAAACCACATCTAAGGAAGAATTCCATAGTTTATGATGCTCTAAAATGTTTGTTTCTATAGTGACAATGTTCACAGCATTAGTAGCTCCCAATGATATTTCCATAGATGACTCAAAGGAAAAATTTTAATGCACAATTAAACTTGTGGACAAATATCTAAAACCTCTGTGATGGGGGAAGGCACNGATCTGTCCNTGATCTTTTGAACCTACTGGAAATTTCTTCACATACTTTATCATGCTGACATTTAAAATAGCTTCTAGAAAGAATTAAAAAAGAGAGAGCTAGACATATTACACACTCTACATGAGGATTTATGGGAATCAGTTGCATAACATCAGTCTTTGAGATAATCTGTGAGCACCCCAGGAGAAGAGGGGAGGAGGTGAAAACACCCCACCTGGGGGAAAATGCAAATTAGATGAATGGCACCACTCAGCGTTTCAATTATGCTTTCAGCGTGTTTCCACTCAAAATGTCCTCTGGGCTTAATGCAAATGTCACAAAAAGACAAACTTTAGCTGGGAGACAAAAGCCACAACTGAAATGGAAAGTTTGGCACATGAATTAAGGGNCTTAATCTTCCTGACCNGGATGCCAGTGCTTTTCCCTTTCTTTGTTTTGAATGTTGGTTCTTAGGGANGAGAACCCCAAAGGCATAGATTTCTTACCATCACAGAAAATGAAGCAGAGGAGAAAATTAAGCTGTATTACTAGGAAATACGAAAATGCAGATGGATTTAAATTTATCTACTAAGTACTGAAGAGTTCTGCTCCTACAGATACACCAGGCCTGTGATATACTTAGAAGGGAATTTGACTCCATCTGCGGCCCATGTTCTCCCATCTTTAATGAAAATGGTTCCAAAGGTTGTAGGCATTGTTTGAGGTTTGCAAACTGTATATGCTGTAAATTCTCTCGGCACTGATGCTCAGAGTCTTTGTGTACTGGTGCAAGGATTTGNGTGATTTGGGAGGGAAGACTATGAGTCAGCCANCCTGGGAGCTGTAGGTTTCACACAGATAGGATCTGCTGCTATCATCCCTACCCACACGTGCAAGAAAATGACTCTTTCCGTGGTGTAGAGAAGTCTTGATCTATAGCATTTGTCAGATTCAATCACACTGTAGATTCCAAGATACCAACTTGCCTCCAACTGCCTTGAAAATTCTCTGAACTGTATCACTTCAAAGCACTAACTGGCCTAGCCATCTTCAGAGACTTGCTATTATACCTATACAGGTAAATGTAAACCATTTATTCTCTCAGTGAAGTATACCTGTCTTTGCAGGCCCCTTTGGCTAACTAAAAACATGGAATTCAACTGCCCTGATATTTCAAAAAGGGCTGGCATATTAGTTGAACTTCAACATCTTGGGGCTTGGTAAACAAGGTCNTTCAGAACCATCAGAAAGACCTCCATGAGGTAGATGGATAACACCAACCTGATGGCTCTTCATGCCCCTCCATATTCTACTGGTATCCAGAGGCACTAGCATCCTCTGAAAGAACTTGTGGGCTTAGCTCTGTGAATGACAAACAACACTTCACCTGTTCTCCCCAGCCCTCAAGTCATCTGGACAATAAACCATCAACCACATGTGTGTAGTACCACTCATGCTAGGGCACACAGTGATGGCAGGTCCAGCCTCCAGCCTCCATTCACGATACCCTCCTGGTTCCTGGATGCACTGGGCTTTATTCTGGGCTTCATGTTTGGCTCAGAATTGTTCTGACATCCACAGAACTTATGTGAGGTCCCAGCAGCATCTCACCATGACGGATGAGCTCAGGAGTGGATTTGTACCTCCAAAGACTGTGTAGATTTGATAGTTGCACAGTACTCATAAAACAGCCTTAATACCATCTCATGCATCANTTCCAACTTTGATAAAACAGAGTTTCAATTCTATCATGTCAGAGAAGATATAATGAATGATTCAGCCAAGGGAATCCTCAGTACAAACCTATTTTTGCCATGTAAACCTTTAAGGGTTTCCTCTTAGAAAAAGACAGAGCCCACATCTCCTTTCAGGGGATTTTTTTACATCTGCAGACCATTAAAAACTGAGCTGCTAGCTTCCAGTTTCTTCTTTTCTGTTGAACTCATCTTCCATGTCTTTAAATCATAGAAGGCTGCTTTCTGATTGGATGCTGAGAAGTCTGTCCCATGGTAATTGCGAATTTGGAGTTGGAGATGGAGTGATTTTATGCATTGCACAGAGCCTGACCTGGTACATGCTCAACTGTGTTGAAAGAAGAAACATCAGGACTGTAACATGGCAGCCAAGCCTTTGGAGCCACATCCCAAATCAAACTGAGAAATGATGGCATGAGTGTAGGTGAGTGTTTGAACCAGTTGATCAGAAAGTTCCTCAGCCAGTAAGATAGAGCTGTGGATTCAGCAAGGCTGAAAACCACCACATNCGGGTGTGTAGAGATCTCTTTGGTCACTTGAGATGAGTCAACTAGCCTCCTTATCAAGCCTTTATCTTGCCATGTTCCTATTAATTTGTGTGTATAATTTGTGTCCCTCCTACTGAGTATCTCCAGCNTAAGAGAAGATAGGAGAAACTTCCTCCATTATTACAGTAAGGATAAATGCCCTCACAGTTGTNGTCATGGGGACACTCACTTGTGGCAGGGTGCCCTGGAACTCAGAGCCCAGCTATGTTTGATACTCTGGCAAGTCTTAAAATTTCAAGTTCCTCTTGGCTCTACGTGCAGATATTCCTATGGAGGACAGAGCCTATAAGGAGGACAGTGTGTGCAATTGCAGATAGGTATAGAACCAGAAGATAGATGGCAACAAGACATGACACTGTTTCCCTGGCCAGCCCTGTGGGTCCATGGTTCAGGGAGGAAGTTGTATATACAAGCTCTAAGACTTGCAAGCCATAGGCAAATGGAAGATTCTCAGTCACTGTTGTTTTGGTTTGTGAAAGCCAAGTACTAATTGGGGGTGGCAACCTAGCCCTGTTCACTGGCTTTGCTCTGGTGCTGGGAAGGCAAAGGCAGTGATGGGTTGCTCTCACTTCTTAAGGGAGTCAGAGATTTGGGATCTTGAGAGAGGGTCATTCCCACAAGAGGGCAGTGAGGGAGCCCTTCTTCTAAGAGCCTTCCAGAAATGTCAATCAAGGAATGGACAAGAGAGCACTTGGGGGATGCTCTGCGATCCTGCAGAAGCCCATGGAGAGAAAGCTCAGGGAGGAAAAGGGGGAAGGGAGGGGATCCAGTTGTGCAGAGAAGGAGTACTGCAAGGTGAATATTGGTATTTATCTGACCTCATATTTATCCAAATCCCGGAAATGCCTACAGGAGTTCAGGTTATCACTTAGAAGGCCTGGTCCTTTCTGGATGAGATAATTTGCCTGTCATTGGGCCNTTTCAACTGGAACCTGTCTGAGTACTGAGCAATGTATTGGGATAGAGTCCAGGGGTAGATGATTTTCATACAATGGGGGAATTGGATTATCCCGAAGCTCAACATATTTACCCAGTGGCCCATTTAAAATGTCATTTGTTCACATATAATGTGCAGGACAGAAGACAGGAAGGAACAAATGCCAACACAAAGATGAATACTGTGTNCTATCTACTTCCATGATATTTGGAGTCTAGAAAGTTGACCCTGTGAGGATTTGGAGGGCTGCCATATTGAATCTCAGTGTTCCATTTAGTCATCATGTCAAAAGGCCAAATAAGTAGCATATGGTAGAAATTACAAACAGGCAGATCATAATTCAATGTAATAAATTCTTCCCAGCAGGGAGAGTGAGCCAATCGGAGAGCAGGTTTGCCATTCCCAGAGGCGCTGAGGCAAAAGCTTATTAACAAATACATCTTGTATCACTGAAAAGCTGAACTTTCTAAAAACAACCTTGGAAGCCAATCTTAGCCTCATTTATTACGAAATTGAATTCGTCCTAGACAATTGAGCTTATACATGTTTAGTTATAAAACTAGGTTTTTTTCACATAAAATTTAATAAGCCAATCTCGAATGAGTTTGTTTCACCAAAGTGGACAAGTTAGTTGGGTATCAAAAATCTGAAAGTATTAGAATATATGTGAAACATCAAGCTTTGATTTATGATGTAGCTGGAGGTGCCATATGACACCAGACACTTATTCCACTCCAATTTAGTTAGTGTGAGTGGCCCTGGCATCAGAGGGTCTTGGTTCACATGAATATAATACACTGAGGATCACAAAAGCACAATAACACAAAAGGCACTCTATGGAGTACAACAGTTCTGTCTTTTCAATGTGGCACCTGACTTCCTTACTAATAGTTCCCATCTATAGAGCNTTCTCTATNCTCTCAGCAGTGAGTCTACCACCTGATCAACAATATTCCTTAAATCTCCCACNGTCCCATGAAAGCACTGTTTTATAGATAAGGAAAACTGAGGCTTATAGAAATAAAGACTATTCCTTAAGTAAAAAGAGTAAGACTGGTACAGGGTGTTTTGCAGCAATCACAGATCCCTGCCCTCTGAGAAGGGGGAGGTCTTGGTTATTCTGGGTGCAGAAAGCTGTTCCAGGGTCTAGCAGCACCATGGTCTAGCAGCACCTGGCTCAACAGGAAGCTGAACACTTTCTGCATGAAGCTTTAAGAATCCTCCAAGATTAAGTTGAGGAGAATCTTAAAGTGAAGATGCCTACCAGGAGGAACCCAGAGAGCAATAGCCAAAACCCACACATGGGACAATTCCAAGGGAATGTCTGAGTTCTGAGAGGACATGANAGCTCCATCTATGGGGCCTAGAGATGCCATTTTGCAGATCAGAACACCAAAATCTAGTCAACAGCTCCTACTAAAGTGATGTCTGCAAAGCTAGAAGCGACAGAAGAGGGGAGTGAGCTACCCTTCACCTCACCAAAGAACTCTTGACAGTCAGGCTAAGCACAGACTTGTACCTTGGTATTTTTCTAAGTTACCACAAGGCCNGGGGCCAAAGGCAGCACAGGAATTTCATCCACAGTCTTTGGAATGTCAGGTTTGGTCTCCATCAAAGTTACAGGCAGATGGTAGGCAATATGTGGCTGTGTATCTTTGGTCTAAAATCCTGGGGGCATTTTGAACTCCCCACTCTTCTTTCCTTGAGATAACTGGAGTACTTCTATGGAGAAACAGACTGAACACCAGAGTCCAGGAATGTTTTCCAGAAGACAGGGTGTTGTTTGGGGGCCGGAGGGCATGACCTAAGGCAGCAGTGTTTGTCTTTCCTAGAGTATGTGCCTGTCATAATGCGAGGTTGGTGGCTTTAAAGCAGTCAACACGGATGTCTCAGTCAAACGGTCGACTACAGCCCCTCTAATGCTGGTTTCTGCACTCTGAACATTTTCTCATGACCTTCACTCCGGTAACTTGGGAGCTCTTTGGGGGCAGGAAGTTCCTGAATCTGTTCCTCTCCGGCTATTCTCAGTGTCAGCCCAGCACAGAGATGGCAAGCCAAGAGCATTAGTGGATTCATTGAGGTTGCAACCAATTAACTCATTCACTTCCTCCCTAATTGCAGTGGATAAGGCTCTCACCAGCTGTGATTACAAACTGCTCTGCCTAGTTGACAAGACCCAATCAAGAAATTAAAATACAGTGATTTGGCTTGTAGTACATGAAGCACAATTAATTCCTGTATACATATATGGATATTTTTGATGTCAGCAGGAACACAAGCAGCCCTTAGGTCATGCCTATTCAACCCTCCAGTTGCCAAGAGATGATACTGCATACTTCATGCATTATTGCATTATCCCAAGCTCCGGCCTGGTGGGAATGGAGGCAAATATCTGCCAAGTGTGTCTTGCCACTCAGTAAAGGTATTCTAGAGTCTCATGATTTCTTCACTGCACAATAACCCTTGCACCTTTCCCAGGAAGTAAAAGCCAAAGTAGCCAAAGGCTTCTGTGCTCTGTTTCTTCCAACCTGAATTACCACGGAAGCGCATGAGCCAAATGTAAATCATAGCTTCTCATCAAAAGTGGCAACTTTTACAATTGAAGGATTCTTCTATGGGATCTCAAGTGTATTACTGTGATTATAGAAGGGCCCACGTGTCTCAAAATGTTCTTTTAACATACCCATGGCAAGCCTAAGGTTCTTGAGATTTATAGCTCACGTTTCCTTCTTTATATATACGCTTCAAGCTGAAGCATATGGTCTCACACAACTGTGATATTTACGATAACGAATCACAGATGTTTAAATGAGTGTAATCTGAAAACACTCAAATGTTAAGATGCTGCAATCTTACCGCAAACATTACAAAGTGAGGACCTTTGGATTATGTTGACTTCCAGAGAAACGTGGCTTTACACATCTCCAGAAGACACGCAGAAAGGAATTCTCTCTCTCTCTCTCTCTCTCTCTCTCTCTCTCTCTCTCTCTCTCTCTTTCTAAGAAACACTGTTCAGAATAACCATGAGGGTTTGAGGGTGTAGATTTAATTAATCTCTTAGACAGTGAACNGTAGTCACTTCTAAACACATGTAGGCATACAGGGTGGATAGTCTTTCGTTTGCACCCATCCCAGGACTCATTATAGAATGGTCATTTTTAAATACAAAAAGTTAAAATGTAGTCAGTTGGAGGGACAGAGAAGGGACAACCCTTTACCTTTTCATTAGCCATATATGATAATGTATATTTTACCAAGTTTACAAACTATATGCATATGTACTTCAGTAATCACAATTGATTTTGACTTTTATTTTAAACTTTTCCCATGAGCTGGACATGATGGCACACACTTACTNTTCCAGCACTCAGGGGGCTAAGGCAGGAAGACCATGAGTCTGAGGCTAGCCTGGGCTACANAGTGAGACACTATCTCAAAGCAAAGGTCCCCGTTAAATATCAGATTCTCGGTGATTAATTTACAACAATAAATAGATCAACTACATTGCTTTCCATGATGGCCTCATTGTATCTCTTAGTGTAGGTGTCATATCTGCAAAGCTTCCCACTAACGCTGGATATCTAGAGGTTCCCTGTTTCATAACGAGCATCTGTGCAATAAAAGACATCTTCATTCCTGCCTTTTGTGCAGATGTTTGCATAGTTGAGACTCCTCTGGAAACTGCTGCTTCAGATGAAAGACCATTTATAGTTTCTGCAGACTCAGGAGCCACGCCCCTGAAAGATTCCACCCGTGTGAACTGAGTCTAAAGAGCATGAGTGCTCTCTGTCCTTGAATAAATGTCTGCTGATGCTTGTGCATTTTGTTTTGTTTGTTGTCAGTTTGATGCTGAGAACAAAGCATGGCATAAGGTTCTAAGACACTTGGGTGTATAAAGCACCATTGCTACCCCTTGCGCTATACCAGACTATGAGCTTTCCAGAAACAGAAAAGCTTCTGGTTGGCCATTCTGTCTCCAGGGCTCTGTACATGTATGTTGTGGGATGAACATTTGGTTGTGCAGAGAAAGCTTATCTTCCTGACAGAACACAGCCTCTTGCCAGAGTATTGCTTTCAGTAGAATAACTTGATTCAGATTCTCTTTCCCATTATATTCTGTTCCTCTAGAGCATAATAAAACCCTTGGCCAGCAGGGACTTGGGTAGTCCAGCAACTCTTGCATGTACCACAAATACAGAGCCTGGCAAGCTATGGACACTCAGTGTGGGCACTGTCTAAGTGGCTCAGCNGAGACTGTCAGATGATGCTCACACCCAAGTCCATGCTGGTTCCTAATGAAAGGAATAGAGTGCGGTTCTTAAGCTTCCTGCTTCCCCGTTCTCCTGGTCATGTGAACAGGGAGGGAGGTTCAAAGGTAGCTCCTCCTGAAATGCTGAATTCCCTTTCACAGACTGACAATTAGGCATGTACGGAATTGGTAATTTACTCTGGTATCCTCCCTAAAGTAGATAAAACTTGGAAGCTGGAACTATCTCCTACAGGCTGGCATGAAGGTCTAAAGTCCACTGAGAGACACAAACAGTTTNTGGGTTGGCATAGGATCACACACCACTCTAAACCAGAAGTCAAGGATCCACAGCCAGCATGCAGTTCTAGCTCATTGCCTGTTTTTGTAAATAAATTTTGTGAAATAATGCCATGCCATTGACATGTGACCTTAGCTCTCGCTCTACAGTTCTATGAATGTAGAATTGAATCAATTTTAAAGATCAACAGGAGGAGGAGGAAAAGAAGGAGGAAGAGGAGGAAAAGAAAATGAAGAGAAGGAGGAAAAGGAAGAAAAGGAGGAGGAGGAAAGGAGAAGAAGAAGAAGAAGAAGAAGAAGAA